>JARQZK010001445.1:2650000-2697767 GCA_030704885.1 Cynegetis impunctata
TGATCCTTTTCTTTATAAAAATAATAAAAATAAAAAGGTAGTTTGCTGTTGATAAAAAATCATTTTTTTGACACACATCGTATACGACTGATCACAATTTAATATCTGATAGTCGAATTTTGGGTTTTAGAATATTTAGCAGGCTTTGGAATAACATCATTACCTACAAATTCAACATGAATAAATAATATTCAGAAAGGATTCATAAAAATAGTTAAGTAAAATAATTTTCGGAAATAAATTCTAATAAATTTTTTTTAACAGTACTAAGAAAAATATCTTCGGAATCCATCCGTTGGTTATATCGACTGCTTACATTGCACTTTCCATTGGATGCTGTTATATCCTAAGAAAAGCTGTGAAAAGTGCGCTTAACGACAATGTGTTCAGAGAAATTCTTTTGGAATTTATAACGACCATAGAAATGTGCATTTCTTTCTTCGAATTAATAATTGGTAAGTTCAATAATTTAATATACCAGGTCAAATAAAATTGTTTTTGTTATATGAATAATGGTATAATGAAGAATTATAGTCCAATAAAGAGAAAAATTTCAATATTTTCGAATTTAACGGCACTTTTGAATTTGTCGACTTGATTAATGAGTTGATTTAAGTGTCGATAGATGGAGTTGTATTGCACTTATTTTAAGGCTACGGTCAGATGACAGTAGCGTTTTACTGACGCGCGTTCACAAGTACGCGAAAGTAGATTGTTAGCAAGTAGACGGTTAAAAAAAAGTTGCTTTATGTGATGAGCAGCGAAATTTTGTTCTATATATGATATGATAGCAACTTGACTGACTAATGCTGTAGCTCGGTGCTTGCATGCTCACATGTAATCTTGGCAGGTTTAAATCCTGAAACCGACAAACTTTTAATGCATGTTTCAAAGGTCCTCATTTGGCGCAAATATCTATACACCGCATAAGCAAACAAAACCAGTGTTGAATTTTAAACAGCCATTGAAAAATACAATTCTTTTCTAATGCGTTTGGTTTATTTGAAATCTTGAGAGGAAATTAGTCAAGAGTGTCTCTTTTAATAGTAGAAACTGTATATGAAGCAATTTTTTTTTCAGTAACTGAAAATTGGGGAATTCTGGCATATGCCATCTCACTATTCCTTTTAACCATTTTCTGGGACAACACATGGTCCGATGCGTCAGCGTGTCCTTACACGGTATTAGAAGAAGTAATCGAAGGACAAAGGGAATACTCTAATGCTGCCTTGAGGATTGTGGGACAGATTTCTGGTGCCTTGGTGACATTTTCCTTAGTTCAACTATTTTGGGCTATGGAACTAGTTGAAACCCATAAAGGAAAAGCATTTGAGGAATGCACAGCAGATTTACAGGTTCCTATGTGTATGGGAGCGTTCATAGAAGCTGTAGGAACTTGTCTATGCAGGTTGATCTCTAGAGCGTTAAGTTACACTGAAAACAGATTCTCCAGCTTCATAAATGCATTATGTAGCACTATTATAGTAGTAGCTGGTGAGTTTTAATACTTGAATAAAAATTAGGCGGATAATTATTTTGGTTTAAGTCTCACTGTTTTAGTAATATTTCTACATATTATCTGGTTTGGTACTTCATTCTAGAATTGCTAAGTTTCTCTATCAAATTAATATTTACTCGTATGTGTTGTGTTATTAACCTATTCTTAAGAGTATCATAAAATGGTTGAGAGTGGGCTGGCATTCCGAAACATATATAGAAATATTAATGACATAGTGAAACTTGAGCAAGTGTGTTCTTATTCAAATTCTTTGAAAACCATTCACCACGTATCAAGGGAGGCCACTTCTCAATTTTTTCATAGTTTGTACTATTTATCATAAACGTTGAAGATGGATTAAGGTCCGAAACCAGCCAAGTTCTAATTTTAATACATATAACTAATGATAGTAAACATTAATTCTTCTCATTGTCAAAGAGTAGGACTTTCATGTATTTGATATTTAGAATTACTGAAAATTCAATAACCTGCTCATATGCAATGCATCATAACGAACTTTTTCAGCGTTCGATACAACTGGCGGTTACTTCAATCCAGCCCTGGCAACATCGCTCAAATTAGGTTGTGAGGGAAATACCTTTATGGAACATTTTGTAACGTATTGGGCAGGGGCCATTATAGGGTCTGTGGCAGCCTATTACATCTTCCAAAGTCAGAAAGTACAGGAATACATGCAGAAGATTAAGCCAAAAACAGAATGAAGATCAAGTCTTGTTTTTTATTATTTATTTCCATTCATTGTAAATATTATAATTTTCGCCGAAACTCGAATTTACTCGTTGTTTACAATAAACTAACCATCAGAGTTTTATAAGTTTCATTTGGTTTGGAGAGGATAGTTCATATTTCATAAAAACATAGACATATTTCAAATATTCTTTGGTTAATTTTCCATATTTGTGAAATCAAGGTTAATTTTCTATTTCGTTTTTCAAAAAAGTCCAGGCTCACAAAAACCCCTATATAAATCGAAATCTTTGTTTTATCATGAGAAATGAGTAGTCGTCATGCCCATGGATGCGAATTTCCATTCAAAGATTTTTATCTTAATAAGTCACCTCGCAAATTATGGTTGCTGATAAAATTATCAAAAGTTTTATTTCAACAAATATACATGAAAGAATATCATGCAGAAAATTTTTTTCCAAATTTCAAATTGTACTTATTTAATCATGAAATAAGCATAGGTAAACGAAGCAAGTCAAAATGTATCGATGGATATTTTATCAGTTCTTATCTGTTTTTGTGCGCCAAGACGGATCCGCTCCAATTTTATTAGACTAGCGTTTTTTTGTTAGGAAATGTTTTACATCAAACCGTGGTAGATATAATTAACGAATAATATTTCTACTTTGAACTACTGGTAGATATAATTCAGCAATCTGAACGGTAGAACCAAAGTATAGGTATGCAACTTAGACTAGGGTATGCAACTATTCTTACACTCTCACTATCTGAATCTGATTCACTCATTCACTCTCTTGGTCTTGCTCAAATCTCTTTTCAGGGAAGTTGTTATTGCTTTTTGCAAATACAGTAATTGAATTTGCAAAATTGTAACCTACTTTAACTGTAAATAGTAGGACAAGACCTTCAGTAGAATAATTTAATTTTAGTTGAACGGTAAGTAACAAAACAATCACACGTATTAACCTGGGTTACTGTTACTACATACTACTAACTTAAGATTTTAATGAAACTTCATCCTACAAACCTGTGTTCCTTTAAAGAACTACATCAATATTTATCCATTATCACTTATTCTTTGATAGTTTCAACGCCTGCAGTATTTTTTAAAATGTATTTTCAATATTATTGTACTATTGCTTTCTATTATTTTTCACTGTTTTCTCTTATTTTAGGCTTTGTGTGCGAAGATGCCTCCACAGCTTGTACAAGACAATGCACAAGAAATTCGTGCTAAAATTGCGTATAATGGTGAAGTTTTGATAACATACTTGGACCAAGATATAACGCTAGAAAAGTTACACAAGGAAGTGAGAGATATTTGTCGTTTTTCTCATGATCAAGTTTTCACTATAAAGTGGGTTGATGAAGAGGGTGATCCTTGCACAATTTCCAAGCAGATGGAATTAGATGAAGCAGTTAGATTGTATGAACTTAATCGAGATGTTGAATTAACAATGCATGGTAAGATATTTAATTTTTTTGTCTTCAGCTGTACAGACATGATTATGGTAATTTTCCGAATATTTGGTGTTGCCAAACGCTATTTCCACTGTATTTGAAAGTGTTTATATGTGAAGGTATTATCAAGAAAATTGGTGTTTTGGAATTAAAGGGTTCACTTGATTTCCACTGAAAATTATAGTATGTACTCAACGTATGTGTTTTAGGATGATATCTCGTTGTTTAGAATATTAAAATTCAATAATCTTATGTATTTATATGTTTTTATGTCTGTAAAAATCCCTAAATCTATTTGGCCATTGGTACAGCAGAAGTCTGTCTCTTTGCTATAGTAGATTTTGTAGCTTCATATTGAGTTAAAAGACCAGAGTATTCTGTATTCTTAAAGTTCGGATATATATTTTCATTATTGGGCAAACTGGATTAGATGATCATAAAAGAAATCAATTCTCCATAATATAAGCATAGCTGGCATATCTGAACATTACAAGAATTATCATTTAGTAAATTTAAATAGCGATGCGCTAATGCAGCCATTGGAAGGAATGAGTCAATGAGAGTTACATTGGCTGTTCTAAAAATTAACTTACTACCATGGACCAAATAGATTTGGAGATTTTTCCATTGTATTTATAGTAAAAACTGTTTGTTTGTTTTAAACCAGTTGTTATACTTTTGATAATGGTATAGCATCTCAAAATGTATTTGTACAATACACATTATAATTTTCTGTAGAAATCAAGCATAGTGTTTTATTTTAATACATTAATTTTGTTAAACATATGTCCCATCAAGTGATCAGGGAACTATTGCTTGACTTTATGAATTTATAATTTTTTGCTTAAAGCACCAAAATATTGGTGGATAGCCAAACTTATATAGGTAATATGATAAGAAAAAGTTTGTGCGTCATATTTAATATTGTCTGAAGGATATTTTAAACCTATAAATTTATTGGCGTTTGAAATTTAGTTATATCCAAATAATGAAAATATTGAATGTTCCATATTAACAATTAATATTCTTTATAACTGGATGTTCTCTAATGTCTACATTATCTATTCATGACCTCTTTTGACATGGAATTCAATAAAATATATACATTTATCAAAAAGTATAATTATTATTCAATGTATCAGTTCTCCAAGCTCTGGCTATTCTGGTATGAATAAAGTTAAAAGTATAATACTTTATTTGTGAAACTCATTGTTTTCTCTACCGAAGTAATATATGCCCAAATTTCTTTCAAGCATATCCTCAAATTAAGAGACATTAAAATACTTTCTACATAATACTGTGGATGAAAAAAGTTAGTGCAACAAGTTCTTTAGGTTGCCTTGATTCTAACAGAAGATTGATTAATATCAACCTTCTTTTTGTTTCAACCAAAGTCAACCTAATAATTTTGTTGCACAAACTTTTTCTTTCTAATGAGACCATGAATTATTTGATGAATAAAATTACACTTTATGCATGTTTCACAAAACAAACTGCGCATTTTGAAAATGTAAT
The DNA here is from genome assembly GCA_030704885.1 of Cynegetis impunctata. Classification (NCBI taxonomy): domain Eukaryota; kingdom Metazoa; phylum Arthropoda; class Insecta; order Coleoptera; family Coccinellidae; genus Cynegetis; species Cynegetis impunctata. Next base: position 2,655,183 of record JARQZK010001445.1, read on the forward strand.
TGGTTAGATAAGAATGTTGACGTTTATGTAGCTAATATAGTGTCACCTTTCAATGTCCTACATTTATTAATACATAATTTTGAAATTTATAATACTTGACAATGTAATTATCTAACTGTCAGTTCATCCTCCAAAAACTGATAGGAAAACTGAAACAGAGAGGCAGAACTGACGGGATGGCCGTACATATATTAATTTGAGCGAAATTTATATGAATTGTCAAAATATACTAGAACTCATAACTGAAAATCACGTGGACTTTTATCTGACGTGTCAATTATATCAAAATGGACTAGAACAACTGAAAATCACACAATTATATCAATTCATGTCAAAATGTAAAACTGACACCTGAAAATCACGTTGACTTTTATATGAGGTTTCAATTATGTCAAAATGGATTTTAATTGACAACCGAAAATCATGTTGACATTCATTTGAGGTGTCAATTATATCAAATTATGTCAAAATGGATTAGAACTGACAACTGAAAATCATGTTTACATTTATTTGAGGTGTCAATTATATCAAAATGGACTAGAACTGACAACTGAAAGAATCGTGTGAAAAAGAGATAAACAAAAACGGACGAACCGACAGTTCGACTAAAACGGACTACATAGAATTTATGCGAAAAAACTGAATTGTGCTTCGCTTTTTTTAAAGTTATGGAAGATGAACTTTACGTGATAAATTAATAATTTTCGCCTGAAGTTAGTTGCTTTCGATTCATGAGTTATTCTACAATATTTTTTGAACTCTATGTTTGGATAGTAAATGGAGAAAATAGTCAATTTTCAAAAAATTTCAGCCTGCAGTTTCTTAATTGTTATTCCATCAAAAACTAACTTACTATCTTAGTCTATTGCACAGAGAGCCACAAAAACCTCAGAATACTAAAGTTACTCGACAGATGTGAGAAAACAGAGTAATCCGTATTCCGTTGTTGCCCCTCGAACTTTCAAATGTTTTTGTATGAATTTAATTTCTCGAGGTTGCCGTTATTGATTTGCGAAGCACAGGCGCCTCGATATGTTGAGATGTTGCCGCTTCTTGTAGATAATACAAGGAAAAAGAACTTGGGTCATTTGAAGTGAAATCACATAGCGAACGGTTTTTAAAAAAGTTACCCATGAAAATTTCTTCGAATTGATTTTTGCAAGAATTATTTTGTCATAATACCATAACGCTTCTTCAACAAGTTTGAAAATTTAATTATATTACATTTTTTTCTATGACGTGGCATTTTAATTACTCATTTCAAAATTAAGACATAATATTTATTGGAATAAGTAATTTTATTCTCATTTTAGTTTTCATTGAAATTGGTCCGTATTAATAGTTCAAATCATATATATATATATATATATATATATATATTATTATATATATATATATATATATATATATATATATATTTATTTATTTATTTATTTATTTATTTATTTATTTACATAATCTTTCATTTATATTTGAGCAATATTTCTTTGTACAGTCCTGAAAGGTTGTATCTGCATAAACATCTTGGTAGTGTTACAAAAATTATTACTTGGTTTTTAATATTTTTTTTTGTGAATTTCGAGCAAACAGGAAGGGTTTCTATGGGTCCAAATGCATCGGTAATGTTCAAGGAAATATTAATTTCCTCAAAGGAAATTCCATTTCAAAACACCGCCATTTTCACCATATTCTCAATTACTACGAAATGTAATTAGGAAATGTAGTGACGTTCGCGCAAAAACGTTCGACTGCCAAGTGGGGCGTCCTTGAGCCCCCCATCTTTCAACCCGCTGACGTCAGTAGACGCGCCAACGTCGCAATGCCGTCTACGGACCCGCCTCCACCTGAGAACCGAAGGAAAATTCAGTTTCCACCACCGCCCAAATCAAACTCCTACTTGCCGCCGGAAATTAGCGATTTTTAGTCTGTAAATTCATCCCCCAACACGCGATTTTCCGCTTTTCGCAACCCGACATATTTTCCTTCGATTCGTCACCATTGCGGGGTTTTCGCTGGGCGGTGCGTTTTTTTTTCAGGGAAAATTTTCATTTGACGTTTCGGTGTTTGTGTAGATCCCGAGCGAGGGTTAGATGTTTGTGAAAACTTCGTGCCTCTAACGACCTACGTCGTAGAAGAATCGATCCTTGTGTTGAATTAAACGCGAAAGGTGGTTTTCTCGAAGGTTTGTGTTGTGCGGGTTGATTGTGATCCAGGGCAACTGCAAAAAATTCTTGTAGAAATGTCGTTTTTGATATTCTTGAATTGAATTTACTTGGTGAAAGTTCATATTCATAACTTTAATAAGAAATAAAAACTAACTTTTCACAGGTTGAAATAAAAATTTATTGAGTAAACGCGTTTCGCCATAACATTGACTTCATCTCCTACTAAATGATGGTATTACAAAACAATCTATTTATACGAAAAATTGAACATAAGAGAGGGGTTCCTAAAGAAACTAAATAACAATGAGCAATTCATTCAGAGTTATTGGTAGGTACATTGATCAGATTAAGGAGAGGAGAAGGGTTTACTTCAATGTGGTCGTTAACTAGGTTTCCGGAATTTTTATATTTATTAATGTATAGGGATTCCCAACAGTTTATTTTGTGGAGACTATTTTCTAACTTCAATATATTATAATTGTGATTCAAGGTATGGGTTTCTTGAATAAGATGGCACGCGTAATTAGAGTTTTTTGCTTAATATAGCTACGTTGGTGTTGGTTTCAAAACTCGAATACACGAACAACAACGTAGCTATATTAGGCAGAAAACTGACTCTAATTATGCGTGCCATCTAATTGAAGAAAACCGTACCTTCAATCACCATTATAATATATTACAGATAGAAAATAGTCTCCACAAAACCAACAATTGGGAATCCATTTACATCAATAAATATAAAAATTCCGGAAACCTAGTTAACGACCAGATGAAAGTAAACCCTTCTCCTCTCCTTAATCTGTTCAATGTACCTACCAATGACTCTGGATGAATTGTTTATTGTTATTTAGTTTCTCTAGGAACCCCTCTGTAATGTTCAATTTTTCGTATAGATAGATTGTTTTGTAATACCATAGTTTAGTACCAGATGAAGTCAATGTTATGACGAAACGCGTTTACTCAATAGATTTTTATTTCAACCTGTGAAAAGTTAGTTTTTATTTCTTTATAAAGTTTTGATATTCTCTTTGGTGAATTCGCGATGTGAAGATTTGAAAATTATAAGGACACGAGAGGTGTCTTGGGATACCCTGTTGGAACTAAGTTCCTTTCTCTATGTGTTGAATAGCACGATGAAATAAAAAAACAAAGTTTGGAAGTAATCAAATAAACGAAAAATTAGAACTATTTATGTTAGGATTTTATATTACTTCTAGAGTTATATATTACTTCTAGAGCAAATGGAAACTATTTAAAACAATGTTCTTTTCAGGGTAGCATAGTTTATTTAGAATTTAGTGAAACAAAAACAATATTCTCATTAGGGTCATGTTCAATATAACCTATTTTTTTGAAAATATTTACATTAAAACATATAATGGGAACAATGAACAACTATGCTGTCATAACTATTTGAGATATATGTATTATAATTTCAGTGGCGGCTCGTGAGGTTTTGGTTTGAGGAGGCTACAAGAGGTGTTAAAAATACACCATAGCCGAAAATTTTTAGAACAACTATGCTGTCATAACTATTTGAGATATATGTATTATAATTTCAAAGGATTTAAGCAATTCTGAAGATCCATTAATCTAATATATATATATATATATATATATATATAATATATTATATAATATATATATATATATATATCATCAGTGGCGGCTGCGTGAGGTTTTTTTGAGGAGGCTACAAGAGGGTGTTAAAAAAATACACACCATAGCCGAAAAATTTTTTAGGATTTCAAGGTCAATATAATTTAAGAAAATCAAAGTAAAACAAGCACCCTAAGCTATTAATTTGTTTCACTTTCGACGTGTCTACCTTGAGACCTACAACTCCGATTTACAATTATACACAAAAACTTTCTTATCACCAATTAATCATTTCATCTATTTCATCAAATTTTTTCTTTTTTCTTTAAAAATTACGGTACCTACCTACCTACTTGACGAATTTGCTTAACATGCTGGTGAGAGCAAATAAAAAAGTTATTATATATTTTTGAAGATTAGGGATTCTGCTGATCTTTAACTTAGCAAAATGAATCTTATATATCCTCATAAAATTTTTTTTTCTTTCGCCTAAAAGTTTACCATTCCTTTTCAATAGTGACAACCTATTATTTTTCAAACGATCCTGGTCTCATTGAAATTTCGTATATAGTTCTATATTCTCCTTAAGAGTGGAAAACGTAGCGCTCTACGGAAGCGATGTCCTCCGGGATATTGGAATAACATTAGACATAAGAGTTTATAAACTTGGGTAATTCTTGATTCCATATCCATATATTTTTCTAAAATAAGATTAATAGTCTCACATGATTTTCATTGTGCCCCAAAATTTCATTGTCATTTATAAGACAACACCGACAGTTCACTTTTTATGGCCACCGTTATATCTAAAAAAAGTGTATATTTTTGTACATATAATTTTCTAAAAGGTTATTTGGAAAATTAGCCGAAAAATCGCTGTGAACAAATTTTATATGAGTAAGTCGAAGAAATGCAGTTCTTTCAAATCATGAGGAACCTATATTCTATTTGACCCCTAATTAGTATCCAAAATTTCATAAAATATTTGCTTTATAGTGAAGCTCCATATCTGCGTAAACTGAATTTTCTTTCGTTTTGGCTAAATTGAGTCGTATCATCAGTAGTTTGAAATACAGAAAATAGTTTTTTAAAATAAACTTCTGGCACGAAAATTCTGAAATTTTTTCAAAAGAAATACTTGAGCCGATTTCGTGAGTATTACATCTGAAACTTGTGCTGTAAGATTTGAAAAACTATTTCTGTTTGTTCAAAATTAATGTTAAAGATGTTTAAAAAATATATAAATTCCTTATCTTGTATAGTAAGATATTAATCCGGGCGTTTGCTTGTATTTAAAAAGTTTCTAGTTTATCGGTAGTGAAAAAATTCCTCAGTTTCACTATGGGTATATGAGATTATTAAGTATATCCTCAAAAATCCTTAAGCGGGCCAAACAGAGACATTTTCACTAGTAAAAAGTAAACACTGCCAACAAAAAGTATCACGATATTATTTTTACTGTGATCTCGTTTAGCAAAGCGATATTCTCTCAAATTTTCAAATCGTTGTTGTATTAAAACCCGGTTTTGTATTTCTGTTAACAGCTGCACCAAAATTGATTTAATTCAGGGATTAGGTTTTTTTTGTTTTTAATCATCAAAAACTTTTATTCCTCAATAACTTAGGGCATCTAAAGTTATGGGATAGACAAGTATTCATAATTTACACTGAATGATTTTTGAAATTATCTAATTTCGAGTAATCACTCATATTAAAACAATATAATGCGTAACGTGAACTCATTTGATTCCGAGTGATTCGCGCTCCATTATTCAGACAGTACGAATACTATATTACGATCATACTACGATTCAATCAACGCGACTTTACTCGATGTCAGGGAGATTCTATAGTTGTGATTGGTCGACATTGTATAAGGGGCTGAGTTATCGGTGTTGCCATGTACATGTGTTTGGTTTTCTATTTCAATGAGTATTCAAATTCATTCGGATGTATTTAGTTTTTAAGTGTGTGAGTGTTTGCTTTTCTGTGGCAGCCAATAATGAACGTGAGAATATAGCCTTTCTAAGCTTTTTTGATGTATTTTTTATTGCATTATTTGCCAAATCATCTGAAATGAATGAAATGCAGTAAATGTAAATACCTTCTATCTTAATTAATAAATTATATTATATAATGTAGGTTGAAAGGAAGGAGGCTGCATAAAAAATAATGATTTTGATTAATATGAATATGTCTGAATGTGCTGCTATGGTTCAATATAATAGTATATATATACTTAGTGATATTCAACGAATATTATTGATTGAGGAGGCTTAGCTCCTTTGACTTAGCGCCCTATGATATAATATATTATTATATATATATTTATATATATATATATATATATAATATATACTTATATTATCATAATTATATCAACAATATATATTATTAACTCTAGTATATATATATATATATATAATATATATATATATATATTATATATATATTATATATATTATTTATATATATTTAGTATATGCTTATTCTCTATACTCTACATAATAACATGTATAATTATAGATATATATCGTTTATATTTATATATATATATTTTATATTCATATTGTTATATATTTTATAAATATATTATATATATCGATATTTTCCGTAACGTAATATATATATTAAAATATATATATATAAAATTATATAAATTTTAGAATGTATTTGTTCCTCGGCGTTTGGTAGGCTCTTTCAACATGTCAATTTGTTTTTAATTTTCACATTGTTTATTGTGTGTTATTGCATTTAATATTTGCCTGGTTCTATTTTAAAATAAATCATATTATTCCATTGCTTCTCAGACATCGAAAGATAAATATTCTAACAAAACAGTGCTAAATTCGAAATGTAATATTCAAAGACAGTATAACTATGTAGCAAAGCTCGACTACATAGTGATTCTGTTGTTTTTCGATACGTGAGAAGAAATGGAATAATATGATACGTTTTAAAAAATAATGATGTTTCCTGATGGAAGCAATTACCTATAGCCGAAACACATTACATAATGTAAAAGTTGAAAACAAGCTGATATGTTAAAATAATCTACCAAATCCAAGAACAAACACCCAAGAATACCTCTATTATTAAATGCATATTGATATATATATATATATATATATATATATATATATATATATATATATAAACTTTATATCTATATATAAATATCAATATAATTTATAGGCTAACTAATATATATATATAATAACTTTTGAGGATGTTTTATATTTTAGTAGGTGTTAGAGCTATTGTTACTACTATATTATTACTCATATATACGGTATTAACTATATTAGATTATTAATATAACATTACATATCATAAAAAACTTTTATCAGCAGGTGTCAGGCAATATTAGTGTGTAGTTCTTTTTGATGTAGCGTCAGATATATTAAACATATCGAGCTCTGTATTTATATAAGTATAATGTATACTATATATTAATGTATATATAATACATTATACAAATTTTATATATTCTCGTATAAATGAGAAGGAAGGTAGTCTTTGCTTGACTAGTTAGGATGCAATAAGATATAAATAATATTTGGGTATCACAAGGCAAGCAAAACGTGTACTCTTATAACATCTAATTTCGATATATCGACATGATTATGTCCATCTTCGAATTATTTTACATATTTATTCTTATAATAAGCACAAATGAATATCTCAAGAAATGTGCTCCATAACGTAGCTCAACGCAAAAATTAAACTCATCTGTGTCTTTAATGAGATGTATATGCATTAAAGTGTAAAGATCGAATACAGCATTAATTGATTTCCACAAAAAATTTATGATACACAAGCACAACAGGCGCTGATGATCATTCAACTACGAAAACAAAACCAGTTAAAATATAGTTATAATGTGTCATAATAAATTAAAATGAAACATAGTTAATTTTGATGAAATTAAACATTATTGAGTTTAAGTTAAGTTAAAGACTAAAATAATATAATTATCTACTTCGTCATTTCATATTGACATATATATAAATATATAGCGAAATATTTTTTTGTCTATACTGGATTCAAATCGCAATTTTTCTTCTTTGTTATCGAATTTATCAATTTATGTTCGCAATTAATAATTCACTCACAATGCAATCAAAAATTTCAACACATTTCACGTATATATCACTTGAGTTATGACTTCAATTATTAATTTACTTATTTTGTCTACTACGTCGTAGATCAATCCGCACCTATATTGGATCCTTTCAATATCGGTGTCGATTGACCTAAAAGTAATAAATTGTGATAGTGTGAAACGGTTCGAAAGAGCTTATATAATATATAATATAATATATATATATATATAATATATATATTATATTATTTATAATATATATATATATATATATATTATATACAGGGTGATTCACGGTGGATGGCACATTAGACGTTTCTGGTGAACCATACAACGGATCACTTTGAAAATTCAATGGAGGGCATAGTCGAACATTCTCTACCCAACTAAAATATTTTCGGTAATGCGGTGTTGCCACTTCTATTAGAAAGTAGTAGCAACTTTAATTTTTCAAATGCAACTACCTGTATATTATATTATTTTTAGAATCTCCAACAATTTCCAAACAACTTTTCATAATAATTCCCTATACCTATCTGTTACCGTTTTCGAAATAAAAATTATTTTCTTTTTTTTTCGTCGGAAATCGAGACCTCTAAAAACTCTGATATCTTTGAGCTAAGAAATACAACGATATCGAAATTTCGGTTTAAGTTTGCTGATACTTGGGTGCTTCCTACACTTCAGCCTAATCTCCGTTATTTCAATACAGGGTGGTCAAAAAATACAGTTATTTTGTTTGAAAATGTGACTGTAAGTTTTTTATTTCAAATGGAATACCCTATATATTATTGAAAATTCGAAAGGCTGCTAGAATTTCCGTTTTATCTATGTATATCATACCTATACCTAACTAGTCAAGTTTCGGACTTCTGAGCACTTATTTGTGAAAATGTTCCTATGTATACCCTTGGTATTTGCTAAGCATGTCTTGATTACTATTTGACAGTAACGTTGTGACAATCTACTAATAATATCGACACTTTCATCACTTCAGAAGTTGGAAATACCTTCAGAAACGATGGAAATAATTTATTCAAATGAAGTTCTTATGAATTTGTTTATTATTTTTGGACAGTGTGATAAAATTATCAGCAAGACATGTAGAAAGTTCAATGAAATGTATCTACCGCCAATGAACCTCAAGAAATTTATACGAATTCAAAACAATTTCAAAATGTTTGGATGTGGAAATATTCCACATAATTGTTTCCTTTTTTTATAATTATTTGTATCAATATTTCCACTATCAAGTTATTTGGTACTTTTTTAAAGTTGATCCAAACATTTTGAAATTGTTCTGAATTCGTATAAATTTCTTGAGGTTCATTGGCGGTAGATTCGGATACATTTCATTCAACTTTCTACATGTCCTGCTGATAATTTTATCACACTGTACAAAAATAATAAACAAATTCACAAGAACTTCATTTGAATAAATTATTTCCATCGTTTCTGAAGGTATTTCTAACTTCTGAAGTGATGAAAGTGTCGATATTATCAGTAGATTGTCACAACGTTACTGTCAAATAGTAATCATGACATGCTTAGCAAATACCAAGGGGATACCATGTTCAAGGAACATTTTCACAAATAAGTGCTCATAAGTCCGAAACTTGACTAGTTAGGTATAGGTATGATATACATAGATAAAACGGAAATTCTAGCAGCTTTTCGAATTTTCAATAATATACAGGGTATTCCATTTGAAATAAACAACTTACAGTCACTTTTTCAAGCTAACAAAATAACTGTATTTTTTGACCACCCTGTATTGAAATAACGAAGATTAGGCTGAAGTGTAGGAAGCCCCCAAGTATCAGCAAACTTAAACCGAAATTTCGATATCCTTGTATTTCTTAGCTCAAAGATATCAGAGTTTTTAGAGGTCTCGATTTCCGACGAAAGAAAAAGAAAATAATTTTTATTTCGAAAACGGTAACAGATAGGTATAGGGAAATATTATGAAAAGTTGTTTAGAAATTGTTGGAGATTCTAAAAATAATATAATATACAGGTAGTTCTATTTGAAAAATCAAAGTTGCTACTACTTTCTAATAGAAGTGGCAACACCGCATTACCGAAAATAGTTTAGTTAGGGTAGAGAATGTTCAACTATGTCCTCCATTGAATTTTCAGAGTGATCCGTTGTATGGTTCACCAGAAACGTCTAATGTGCCATCCACCGTGAATCACCCTGTATATATATATATATATATATATATATATATATATATATATATATATATATATATATATATATATATATATATATATATATATATATATATATATATATATATATATATATATATATATATATGAAAAACTTGGTTCACGGAATGAACCGCGTAAAAGATTTGAAAAATCTCATTAGAGATTTTTCAAATCTTTTACGCGGTTCATTCCGTGAACCAACTTTTTCAAATACTTCCGACCGCGGAAATCTTTCTGAACATATATATATATATATATATATATATATATATATATATATATATATATATATATATATATATAATCTATTTATTTTGCTCTCCTGAAAAGATCACTGTTCAATAATTTCGAGTCCTTATATAAATAAATCTGATTTTATTTCATTTTGAAATAATCACTCTCAAATGTTGGTTATTTATTTAATTGTGTCTGTTATTCAATACATAATACCTATACATAACCGGGTGTCCCACGAAACCCCTCTCCTTTTAACTGAAGTAAATGAAGTTACTTTGATTTTCCATCATTTTCATAATGCCCACATAGTAAAAAAAATTCTTCCTTAATAAGAATTCTCCAATACAATGAATAATGAGATTTACAATATATTGTATTTGAATTAATAATCAATGATTCTAATTCAATATTGCGTTTCTTTATATATAACTTGTCATATATGTATTTGATATAAATGACGAAATGATTTGGAAATATACATATACTCATAGAAAAAGTAATGCCCTTCATTCAAATTATCATTTCTTGACCATACTATATATGGCGAAACAGTTGCCTTGAGTTCCACGTAGTTCAAACAGTGTAATATATTTACAAGTCTTTGTGCCCTAAAAGATAATATTAATGAATAGGTATTCCAAAGGGTTTACAAATAATTAGTGTGTTGAAGTATTCAAAAGTATATTTTTATAAGAATTCATTGCAGTTGTCCAAGATCACTAGATAACCTTAAACAAGCGCTTCTTCACCGTTGACTTGATTCCAGAAACTATACAACCATCATAAAACTAACTCATTAGACTACAAACAATCATGCTATAAAACGTATACATTGAAGATACAGAGCTACCAAGGACATGGCGTGGGGCTATTGGAGCGCGACAACCGTTTCGGATCGGGGTAGAAGCCCCCGAAGAAACCAAAACGGCACCACTGCGGCCGCCACTTCGTCCGGCTCGGGCGGCGGAAGCAGCCGCCTGGAGCCCGCCGCGCACCACGCGCACACCGTCGCGCCGCCGACGGCCGTCACGGCGAAACCCTTCATCGATAACCCGCACCCGTCGGCCCCGCATCACCATCACGCCCCCGTGCCCGTTCCGGGGAACAGCGGCGTGCAAGAATTCGACGATCTGCCGCCGGTGGTGTTCTCCAGGAGGCCTTCCTTGGACCTGTCCACTACCGGTCAGATAGAGGCGCACGCGCAGAACGCGTCGCACGTTTGTACGGCTCACGGTAGTCGTCACGTGGCGTGCATGGTGGGTTCCTCTGGCGGAGGTACCCTTTCCGCCGGCAACACTCTGACGAGATTAGGTTCTAGGCATACAGCGGTAGATTACGCAGTGCCGCATCATTTTCACATACATCACGGCACCGCTTACGTGGAGTATCACCAGCCCCAACTTTCGTTTTCTGACGACGATTCCAGCTCAGAGCCTGGATATGCAACAGGTAATTTTTAGGTTATGTTTACTGGGCTTGTGTATTATTTTGATTAGACCTTCAATAAGTAAATCACTTCTTATTTGCTATATGAACGTTTGCTTGAATAGTATAGTTATATACGACTACGAGATTGTATTTCTAGAGACTTGTAGAGCGACCGAAGCGCCATACACAGAAATTAGACAGTATACGTTATGCTCGCGCGTAAGGAGAGTTGTCAATTCTCGAGTTCCTAGGCCGCTTGACCGAAAATGCCAATACAATTTTTCTCTTTAGAATGTCGTATTAAAACAGCAGTTTGTTCTTCAAGGCATTTACATAAAATATTTTTTTCTTTGAGTATCAATAACTCATCATTATGGGCACATTTCTTTAAAATTTTGTTATTGAATGAATAGAAGGAGACACATTATTTTATCCACTCGAATATTTTGGATTTTCCGAACGGTTTGATTGAATGAATCTCATTCTTCATAGGTAGATTAGGTTCTATTCTAGAAAAGAAGGAATTCTTTGATCCAGTCGTGTAGTTTGGATTTTCCGAACGGTTTGAATGAATGGATCTCATTATTTATAGGTGGATTATGTTTAATTCTGGAAATGGAGAAATTCCTCAATCCAATCCTGTAATTTGGATTTTCCGAAAGATTGATATTATAGATACATTATATATAAGTTCTGGACAAGTATAATCGTTTTAAATCACTTTTATATTTTATTATTTTTTGAAAGTACCTACTCTGACGGTAATTATCGCATTTGTTTGAATGAATTTTCTATAATTATGATTATAGATATAAGTTTAATTTTCAATCGACTTGTATATGTTTCTATTTTCCATATACTTTTTTTTACAGTAACTTTGATTAGATGTATTTTCAATGACTATAGATAACTTTTGTTCTGGAAAATTGTAAATTCTTGTTTTCCGGGATTTTCCGAAGATAAATCGAAAATGAGTAACGCTCTTGATCTCTCTGGTTGCAGATAAAATTGGTGCAGTTAAGGAAAACCGGAAATTTTTTAAATTTACTAACGTACTTTGGCATTTTCGTAAAATAATTCGATGGTATTTAATCGTTTCAATTATGCTAATAATTTGATAATGTTATAATATTTTTTTATCGATCAGACCCATTGTCCATATTCTGATATTATAGTAAATACACATTTCTCCATAAACGTAGACAGATTAAAATTATTTATTAATATCTGATTAAAACAACGCTACGATTTTATCTCTTCGAGTGTTTGTTATCAAATTTTCTTTTGGCGCAACTCAAATGCAGTGAAAAATGTGGGACGGTAAGGTGTGAATCGGGTTCTCGAAATCTAGTGTTATTATTGAACGAACTGTGGTTATGGATTTTGGCGAAGATGGATATTGGGTGGACAGTTCCTTTCTGGAATCGTTTTCCGAAAACTGCGTTAATATGTTCAGAAGTCTCTGGTTCGCGCAGGGTAAGAACCGTGGAAATTCATTGCGTATAGATAAGTAAGAATCTTTTGAATATGCCACTCCATTTCTATCATCCCAATATCTGATATATTAATATCAAATTAATCTCTTCATCTTAAATATGTCAGAAATTGACAATTTCTATACAATGATGAAGTTGGCTATGCTATGACCGTCGCTCTTCTATGTTCGTTTCATCGATCGACAAACTTGTTATTCATATTTGAAATTCGTAACTTACTCTACTAGGAATCACAGACGTAGATGAAGCGTACTGTTGTGAATTTGGGTTCTATATATTAAATTAAAATAACCAAACAGAAATTTTTTATTTTCAAAATATGCTGGATCAATAACCTCACGTTTAACGTTTAATACCAATTTAAACCGTGAAAATTCGAAGTTTCTAAGAATCTGTTAATATGACACCCCATTACAATCTTCTAAAGATCTGATATAGTAGTAGTATGTTCAGTGATCAATGTTATAACATCGATGAAGTTGGCTATGGCTATCGCCCTTCTATGTTTGTTTCATATTTAGAAAAACCAGTTCTTCACATTTTAAATTCATAACTTACTCCACTACAAATCATAGACGTAGATTATGCGTACTGTTACGAATTTATTCGATATATTCAATTATAATAGCCAAACAAAAATTCTTTATTTACAAAACATGCTGGATCAATAACCTCACTTTTAAATTGTCAATTTCACTAAATTCAACCGTAAAATTTTCAAAATTCTGAGAATCTTGTAATAGGGCACCCCATTTTAATCTCCGCGTCCATATGTTAGAAAGTGACAATTTTCATATAATGACGAAGTTGGCTATGATCGTCGCCCTTCTATGTTTGTTTCATAGATGGAAAAGCTAGTTATTTACATGAGATGAAGAGTACTGTTACGAATGTGGTTTCCATGTATTAAATTACAATAAACAACCAAAAATTCTTTATTTACCAAACATGCTGGATCAATAACCTCACGTTTCACTTTAAATGCCAATTTCTGTACAGTCAACCGTGAAAATTCGAAGTTTCTAAGAATCTTTTAATATGACACATACAATGAGGAAATTGGCTATAGCCAACGCTCTTCTATGTTTGTTTCATAGATCGATATTATTATGTGAATTCAAGCGTGTTGAAGAAAACATCCGAAAAATATCGATAGTTCTATCTACAAATATATATGAATATATTTCGCGTTCTAGAATAGCTTATTCCTTCATATTTCCACCTATCTATAACAAAAATCTCCATAAAAATAAGCGATTATCTGTGATGACATGTACATTGATATGTCATATTTTAGCGCCTACTTTTACAGTTTGAGGGAATTTTTATTTTTGAGAGTTGCCACACCTGTTGACCGACGAAACGTAACGTTTTTCAACTGTTTGTAGGTTATTAACATAATTACTGTTACTATGGCATAATTATTGTTTCTAATATAATTGGTGTGGAATTTTTGCTCCGAATTTGACAGTTAGTGAAGCATTGAGTTGTCTAGACTAGAAGAAAGAAGAAGAAGCTTTAAAGCGTTTCTTTCATGGATGTTTGGATGATAACTGCACGCAGTTGTTGAAAATACTCGGACGTGGTATGTCCCATAAAATAGAATCAATTTTCGTTCCAAGGTGTTACTTGAAGGGCGTATTAAAAGTTAAGAATAATCTTATAGAAAATACGTTGATATATCTATCCTTTTGTCCTCTAATTAAATAGACATAAAATAGTATTGTTCAGAATAAATTAAGTACCACGCGCTTCTCCTTTTTTTTACACATTTCCAGCGCATTCGCGTAATTAGTCCCAATATAATCCCACATACCGAAAGTTAAGACGTTCCACATAAAAGTGTTGAAATTTTGCTTATGTTATGATGTTTATCTACGCAATTACGTAATGACTTTTATAGGTTCAGTACTATTTTGAATTATTAGTTTTATTGTTATTAATAGATCACTCGTTGCTTCAACGGCTTGCTAGCGTATCGCGTCCACTCTACGTTAATGCCGATTTACTCTAGACTCAATCGATGGCGTTCAATTGCAATTGAACATTATAAGATTATGATTTATTAATAGGACAACTACTAGAGTGTCGAGGTTGGCCGTGCCCGCAATCGGATCCGAGTGGCCGCTTCGCGCTACTCATTTGTTTTCTATTGTTTCGTTTTCCGCGTTTCTATTGTTTTTTTCCGCGATTTGATATAATATTCGGTTATTCGAGTGTGGACCGCGAAGATAGATTGTATTTCGCGACATTTCAGGTGTGCGGAAGCGGTAACACGTGTGCGAATTACAATGAAGTTGTGTTCGTTGTGTCCCACCCCCACTTTTTTGTACTCGCCCACCCCCCATCCGTCCTACGTGGTGTATGTGACCGAAGGTATGTGTTGGAATTACTTTTTTAGTCGTATTTTCTAGAAAATAATAGTCTATTCAAGCACTGTGTAGAAAGTTAACAGTCAAGTGCAGGAGTTGTTTTTAGGGTTCCGTATAAAGGGTAAAAACGGGACCCTATCACTAAGACTTCGCTGTCTGTCCGTCCATCCGTCTGTCTGTCACCAGGCTGTATCTCAAGAACCGCGATAGCTAGACAGTTGAAATTTTCACAAATTATGTGTTTCTGTTGCCGCTATAACAACAAATAAAACTCGTATCATAGCGAGCTGCATTAGAAGAGCAGGTTTTCATAACGTATCCAGTTTAACTAATATATTAATTAAATTATGATTTTTTTTCCAAATTCAAAAAAAAATGCGCCCTCTATTGTGTAAACAATATTTATTTCCTTCCCCGGGGATTAACCCCCAACAAATTCGTACCAAAACCAATCACATCCAAGGTATCATACGAAACTACGTACTTACAAAATTTCAACCCTATTTCTATAAAATTGCGCCCTTTATCATGTAAACAAGATTTATTTCCCCCTCCGGGGGGTCAACCCTCCAACCAATTCATATAGAAATGAATAGCATCCAAGATATCGTACTAAACTACCTACCTACGAAATTTCAACCCTATGGTAACAAAATTGCGCCTTCTATCGTGTACAACTGATTTATTTATTTCCCTGGGGGGCCAACCCCCCAATCCATTCCTACCAAAAACAATCTCATCCAATATATCATACGAAACTACCTACTCACGAACTTTCAATTATATTACTCCAAAATTACGCACTTTATCGAATAAACACGATTTATTTCTTCCCCCAGGGGGTCAACTCAACCCCCCCACCATTTCGAACCAAAACCGATCCCGTTCAAGATATCATACAAAACTACCTAGATATAATCTTTCAACCCTATTGCTACAAAATTGCGCCTTCTGTCGTGTAAACAAGATTTATTTCACCCCCAGGGGAGTCAACCCCTTAAACAATTCGAACCAAAAACAATCCTATCCAAGATATCATACGAAACTACCTCTTTACAAATTTTCAACCCTATTGCTCCAAAATTGCGACCTTAATCGTGTAAACAAGATTTATTTTTCCACCAGGGGGTCAACCCCCCCAACCAATTCGAACCAAAAACAATTCCATCCAAGATATGCGAAACTACCTCTTTACAAACTTTCAACCCTATTGCTCCAAAATTGCGACCTTAATCGTAAAAACAAGATTTGGTTGGGGGGTTGACCCCCCCCAACCAATTCCAAACAAAAACAATCCCATCCAAGATATCATACGAAACTACCTATTTACAAACTTTCCTATTCCTATTGCTTCAAAACTTCGCTCTATATCGTGTAATCAACGCCAAAATACATAAGCTTATACATACATACATATGAACATGTATATATATATATATATATATATATATATATATATATATATATATATATATATATATATATATATATATATATATATATATATATATATATATATACAGTGGCGCATCCAGGAGGGAGCCATGGGGCTGCAGCCCCCCCGAGATTTATAATAGTAACAAAAGAATTTGAGGAGTAAATGTTGTTTCTTACATACATTTTACTTGTTGATCTAGCGAATTTTGTACAATAGTACAATAGGTAAATATATGTTTTGTTTCATATTCAACATATTATATATAAGTTTTTATTTAATGAATAAATTATTCAATTTCTTACTTAAATGTTACATTTTGAACCCCGAACTCGATCTGTATAAGCTTTGGAGGTGTGCAAATCCCCAAAAACTACGAAAAGACAAGGAATCTCTACAAAAAAAAAATGACGGAGGTTAGAGAGAAAAATTAATACCGCTAAAACGGCACTCATGCCCGATTTCAGCAACGAGATGTAAGGAAGTTCCTAACTAAGTAATTCCTACGATAGGAAATACCTAAATCCGATACTTACCTAAATCGGATTTTACCAACCTAAGAAATTCTTAGTTAAGAAATACCTTGTTACAAACTTGATTTGGAAAGTTTTGTACATATAAGTAATTGGTACCACTGATTAATACTAGACTTTTAATTTGACAAAGGTTAGTGGGAAGAGAAAACATGATAGAAATATAATAATTTTATTTAGTGGGGTGTGATAGCTAAAAAAAGTTTCACATCTGGCAACCACTGCGCTCGACGCGTTAAAAAAAACCGGGACACAAATTTTTCTGGACCTTGGCGTTGATGATGTAATCAATATGGCCGCCATAGTTTTGTAACACTCTTTTAAATTTCCCTGTATAACTCTGATTTTTGTGAGAATATTAACCAATATTATCAGTGATTATAAATGAGGAGAAAATGCGCTTTTCAACGGTATAAGTGACATTATTGACAGCTTTGTAATTATAGAAATAATTGTAACATAATCATTTTTTTTTGATTAAATTTTGGTTTTTGTCGAAACATTTTGCTAAATATCTCGAAACCTGTTGCATATAGCTGAAAATTGGTAAAATACTTTTTGTTTGTCAATAAATTAGCTTTCAAACGGTGTACCTGACTTCTACTTTATAACAAACAGTTACGGAAAATGTGCCAAAACAGTGTAGCATTGCACAGTTGTAGTAGCAATGTAAGATTTCAAATACTGTCTTGGAATGTCAGATATGTCCTTATGAAGTCAGATGATGTATGAGAAACGTCATTGTATAAAAAAGCTACCTATTACTTATAGAGCGGGAGATGGTGACACAAAATATTAGTTCATTTGTACCAGTATGGCGGTTCTTCAGGGGTCTAATTACGTAAAGGCAAAAAGGGAAATGATGGTCATAGTGCTGGTACCGGCGGCCCAATCGCGTGGGCGTTAATTGAACGCGTTGGATAAATAACGATTGTCGAACGATTTGTTCCACAAAAATGCTTTTTTTTTCAGATAGTCGAAAAAAAAAAGAAGTAGGCGGTAGCGTAATGCCATACTTCTCGGGTGTGACTTACAGCCCGCCATACCGATGCGAATACATTAATTTAAATAAAACAATTCAACGTTTTGTACCAGGCTAATTTTTGCATAGCTAATCATCGTCGAGTAGTCATTCACGACAATAACCTAACCTAACCTTATTATACTTTTCCGACAGTTCCCAATGGCCGCCATACCACTGTGAAGGAATAATTTTTTTTTTCGCCAAACGATTTGTACCACCCTGAAACTATTTTCAACAGTACTCTGTATGATCATAAATAGAAGTCTGATAATGACATACCTATGGGAGGTGGCGAATGTGAACAATATTCTTTCAAAATCCTAAGATTTTATTCGTAATTCGAACGATTTGTACCAGTATGGCGCCACTTTTTCCCTCTACTAGAAGTGTGGCAAATATAATAATGGTCACATTGTATCGGATAATTTCCAAAATTCCAAATGCCATACTGGTACAAATCGTCAACATTTTTTTTCACTTTTTAGCTCAAGTCTGACAGTCGTCCGCCCCATGGTTACAATCTATAATAATTTTTTTTAGGTACAATTGCATCCAAACGAAGAGAATACAATGATGTAAAAAATGATCTTACAGTCGTATTTTTAAAACGTGACAAATAAATAAGTATTTCAAGTATGGCAGCACTTTTTCCCCCTACTAGAAGTATGGGAAAAATAATAACGGTCACATTTTGTCGAATACTTTCCAAAAATTCAAATGCAATACTGGTACAAATCGTTTGGCAAAAAAAATTACTCCTTTGCAGTGGTATGGCGGCCATTGGGAACTGTCGGAAAAGTATGGCAAGGTGATTTTCGTGAATGGCTACTCGACGATGATTAGCTATGCAAAAATTATTATCCGACGCGTTCGATTAACGCCCACGCGATTGGGCCGCCGGTACCAGCACTATGTCCATCATTTTCCTTTTTGCCTTTACGTAATTACACCGCTGAAGCATCGCCATACTGGTACAAATGACCTAATATTTTGTGTCACCATCTTCCGGTCTATTAATTCGACCATATCGAAAAAAATTACCCGATCATGTCAACTGAGAGGAAACATGAATTGGTTGATGCTACAACTATACCAGTGTTAGCTCTGTTTGTATGGGACCTGTGTTTGCTATGCCAAAAGCATTCCAAAGAGCGCCTAATAATTCCGAAGTATGAAGGTTATTTAACAACGGCGAAGAATCTTATAGTTTTTGCAGAACATGGTGAGCTTCCAAGTGCTATTAGAAACTTGAATCAGTTGGACGATGGAAATGGTATTTTACAGACACTTGTAGCCCGTGAAGCAAAATATCACAAATCTTGCAAGAACAAATATGACAGTCAAAAGGCCGAAAGACTGTCTCGCGAGAAGAAACAGAAGAGATGCACATCTTGTAAATTTGTTAAAATGGGAATACGGTGTACAAAACTTTGTGTATGTGAAGGACAGTGATCGTTATTCACACAATTTTTAGTTTTCCTTCCCATTAAATATTATTGCATATTATTATTTTCTTTGAATATCAGTGAATTTTACAATATAATTATATATATATATATATATATATATATATATATATATATATATATATATATATATATATATATATATATATATATATATTCATATATATATATATATATATATATATATATATATATATATATATATATATATATATATGTATACTTAATTTGCATATTAAGTTATTATAATATTGTACTATAGATTCTCCTATTTCTCATTCTTGTACCTAATGATTGAAGCGTATCTTACAGTTATCTTAGATGTCCTCATGTCACTGATTTTAAAACGAAAAAGAAAGTGCCAATTGCTATGAACAAGATGCAATTTATTTGATATATACCAAAAATTAAACTAATTACATTCCCTACTTAAACAGTCATAAAGCCGCTCACTTTACTGAACCCATATAAATTACATTGATGCCATAACTGTGCAATGCTACACTGTTTTGGCACATTTTCCGTAACTGTTTGTTATAAAATAGAAGTCAGGTACACCGTTTGAAAGCTAATTTATTGACAAACAAAAAGTATTTTACCAATTTTCAGCTATATGCAACAGGTTTCGAGATATTTAGCAAAATGTTTCGACAAAAACCAAAATTTAATCAAAAAAAAAATGATTATGTTACAATTATTTCTATAATTACAAAGCTGTCAATAATGCCACTTATACCGTTGAAAAGCGCATTTTCTCCTCATTAATAATCACTGATAATATTGGTTAATATTCTAACAAAAATCCGAGTTATACAGGGAAATTTAAAAGAGTGTTACAAAACTATGGCGGCCATATTGATTACATCATCAACGCCACTAGAGGTCCAGAAAAATTTGTGTCCCGGTCTTTTTTAACGCGTCTACCTATGTACTATCAGAATCCAAAAGAGCGCAATGGTTGCCAGATGTGAAATATTTTGATAGAATTTTTAGTTAACCGACTCCACTAATTATATAAATTTGAGGTTAAGCATTTCCTAAATACTCTAGGCAGACCTAACGTTAGGTATTTCCTATCGTCCTTAGGCATTACTTAACGCGTGGTGAAACGCAAATTGCACTTAGGAATTCCTAAATCCGATTTAAGTATTGCCTAACTTTAGGAATTAGTTAGTGAAATCTGGCATTACCTACCTAAAATCAACTTAATTTACCTACAGACTCTCTATCCCATAACTCAATATGGAAGGGGATTGGTTTGCAAAAAACGATTGCAGATATGTTCATAATCAATTTTAACGTCTTTTGCCACCGGTTTGAAAATTCTGCTCATGCACCTTCCTTCCACTCCTTCCCCAAAGTGTGGAAATACCAGCTTTTCGACTTTTGAATTCACCCAAATTTAGATAGTTTTGATCTGCCTCAACAGCATCCACATATTCAAAATCTTAGGTTATTTTATCTGATG
The DNA here is from genome assembly GCA_030704885.1 of Cynegetis impunctata. Classification (NCBI taxonomy): domain Eukaryota; kingdom Metazoa; phylum Arthropoda; class Insecta; order Coleoptera; family Coccinellidae; genus Cynegetis; species Cynegetis impunctata. The sequence continues at coordinate 2,676,728 of JARQZK010001445.1, forward strand.
GGACCGCTAAAGATGCCGAAATGTACCGGGGAAAATCTCGAAAATAATGGTCCGGGTTTTTCCAGGAAAATACGACTGAAAAGCAGCAGTTTCTTTATCGTACACAATGAGATATCTCAGCATTCTGAATAGCGAGAAAATATATTGTTCGACGCTTTGTGCCTTTGAAATATGAAAATTCCCGTAGAACGTTGCTGCGATATGGAAAATGGGACACTTCCTGTAACAGTGTTCCCCGTAAAAAATGCGAATTCCTTGAATTCTGGCGTTTCATCGCATAATTGCAGCTCGTAAATATTCGCGAAAGAGTTTCCGTGCGATACACCTCGCCGTGGAAATGGTCGAATTTGAAACGTCGTCGCATACTTGCAGTTCGTTTAAAGGCCGCCATAGACACGCTCGTTTTACTTGTACCGGGTGTCTGATTAAGAGAGTTACCCCGCTGTATCTCAGAAACTATTCGTCGTAGAGACTTACGGTAAAAAATGTTATGACCAAAGTGACCAACAGAAAATCTTATTTTCAGGTTTCTAAGATCCGCTACAACTAAATTTTCTTTCTTCGTTAATTTAGGCTAGGAATAAGTTATCGAGATACGGTTTTCACTAGCCTATTTTGGCATCATCACATCACAAACATGTTCCGGTCAACGTAAAAGGTTGTAAATTTATACAACTGTTCGGTATATTTTTCCGAAGTATCTATCAAGTGTTAAATTTTCGAATTTCAATGTCCGAACTGACTGGCCTAAAGGAACTTTTTAGATTGATCCATCTCTGGAAGATTCCGCCAGAGTGTCCCTCTTTCGATTTCCTCTTTCTCCTGCAACTCTTTCTTATATATAATACCAAACACATACGTCGTCTTTTCCAGAAGCAATTTAGTACACGGAAAATCAACTGTAAAGTTTGCTCAAGCCAAACAATTAACGGTACATTTCGATGTCACACACGCACACACACTACTCTTGGCCACTCGAGACTGTTCAAATAAAACGTGCGATAAGTATGCTTGTCTATTGCGGCTTTAATAAACGTAATAACCGAGAGCCGGCTGAAAATCTCGCAATATATTTTATTATAAATAAGGTCATTTTAATCGAATCGGTCGGACGAGGCGCTATTCGGGTTCGCGATAGTGCGGTGTTGTTTTCTGAGGTGGCGCCTCGTTCTCGTGTGACGCGAACTTTTACTCCGCTGTAAAATTATTTAGTATCGTCTTGTATTCCCGATTGTTTGGTCCTTTTTTCTAAGTCGTATTTTCTCTCAAAACAATAGACTATTGCAATATATCGAAAGTCAATATTAAGGTCCGTGAGTGGTTTTTAAATCCGTTAGATACCTCCTCTATGAATAAATATATATATATATATATATATATATATATATATATATATATATATATATATATATATATATATATATATATATATATATATATATATATATATATATATATATATATATATATATATATATATATATATATTTAGAAGCAATTTAGTATTAGTAATTTAGTAGTATATATATATATATATATAGTCACCGGAAAATAAGAAGAACCGAAAGTTTATAAATTTCCTAGGAAATTTATAAACCTTCGTAGGATTCTAAACGAGAGATAAATTGTATTATTTTACGCCCACATTTTCGCAAATTGATTAACTTACGGAACTCACGGGTAAAATAATAAGTAAGCAATAACCAAACGCCATGTGCGCTCTGGTTGGTTGAATAAGTCACGTGTTCCATCTCCTTCCTCTCCACGGCAATTGTTCGCCACGGAACATAAACAAACCGGTTGCTCGTGTGTTTTTGTAAAGTTTTCAATGTTGGAAGTGTTGGAACTGTGAAAATAGTTTTATTCTGCTAAGGTTACTAAACTAGACCCATAATGAACGACCTAAAAGCCGCGGACAGCCAAAATGGCGAAGATAGTGCATGCAAGTTTTATAGTGGCCATGACCAAAATAGTGAGAAGTCGGAATGGACTGAGGAAAAAATTGAAAATGTCATTAAAATGATAGACTGTCTACATCGACCAATCAGAGAGCCGTGTGTTATTTGCCGTATTTTGAAGAAGCGTAAAATTAAAAGCTCTTCTGTGATTGGTCGAACCGTTTAGAATCTTACGAATGGATATCTGTTAGTTTATAAATTCACCACGAGACGTCGTAAATTGATAAATTTGCGAAAATGTGGGCGTAAAATAATAAAATTTATCTCTCGTTTAGAATCCTACGAAGGTTTATAAATTTCCTAGGAAATTTATAAACTTACGGTTCTTGTTATTTTCTGTTGACATATATATATATATATATATATATATATATATATATATATATACATATATATATATACATATATACATATATATATATATATATTATATATATATATATATATATATATATATATACATATATATATATATTATATATATATACTATTATATATATATATATATATATATATATATATATATATATATACATATATACAGGGTGTAACATAAGTACAAGTAACATATTCCTGAGACAATTTTAAGAAAAAAAGTTCATATAAACTTGTGTCTGGAAGTGCTTCGTTTCGGAGATACAGGGTGTTGAAATTGAATTTTTTTTTCATTTTTTAAAAATTACTTTTGCAAAAAATAAGTTATTTGCACGAAATTTGGTACTCGGGGTTTTTTTTGACGTGCGAAATCATAATTTTGTTTTAATTTTCATGTAGCACCTAGATGGCGCTGCGTACGCTGTCATTATTTATTTCAAGTGTCGTTAACTTTTGTGACAGTAAACTTTTGGCGCTTTTCATGAAAAAACCTTATTCCCACACCTTTCTCAAGTAAAAAAGGTACACTTCCTCAAAAACGCTGGATGTGATCGTTTGCGAGATATTTACAATTTTCTATATCGATGCACGTTACTTAGCTCCTAGGGGACTAGGTGAAGTTGCTGAGAACATTACAAAAACTTAAAAGTATCTATCTGGTAGATCTCGTGAAAATGAACAACTTTTTCGCACGTCAAAAAAACCCCGGCTACCAAATTTGGTGCAAAAGTTATTTTTAAGAAATGAAAAAAAAGATTCAATTTCAACACCCTGTATCTCCGAAACGAAGCATTTCCGGACACAAGTTTATATAGACTTTTCTTAAAATTGTCTCAGAAATACGTCACTTGAATATTTCAACGTACTTATGATACACCCCGTATATATATATATATATATATATATATATATATATATATATATATATATATATATATATATATATATATATATATATATATATAATATAAGGGAGGTGGATCATCTGATTTTTTTTTAAATTGCTATAAAAACTAGACTTGAATATTTTTGAATTATTGTTTTTTATTTAAGAAAGTACAACTTCCTATTATTTATGGAAAGATTCTTTGAATGATGCTGCGATGAACAGTTCATGGTTCCTCAATTTTTCGTTTTGAAAATACAGGATGCTTATTTTTTCCATTCGGTTTTTCGGATTGTCATGAATAACCTTTAGCTAATTTTCTTGAAATTTGGCAAAATTATTTATAGTGCTAAGAAGCTAATCTAGACCTAAGTAGACCAAATTTATTGAATCCAGTAGCTTTCTGGTATTAAAAAAGAAAAATTATTGATACAAAGATAGGGTATTTATGATAATACGATTTTTTTCTCGAAAAACACAATATACCTATTTTGAAAACGAAACGCTTTCAAGTCCACTTTTATATTTCATCTTAGCTACACTAAAAATATTTTCTTAATTGAGGCGTTGACATTGAAAAGGAGGTAAGTGCCAAAATTGCCGAAAATTACTTTTTTCACTGAAACGATTCTAAATGCCAATGCCAATAGCGTTGAAAAGGAGGTAAGTGCCTATCACCTCCCGTTTAGTTTTGAGCGGTGTCACAAGATGCCGCTTGTGGCAACAGAACTATCTATGTTATCACCTAAAACACAGTGCCATGAAGTTCAACAAAAAAACTGAATTCCAAATTTACTATTCTAATGTGTATTCACATCTGATTTACTTAGCTGCTTTTTGGGACAAGCAAGACAACAATATATCAATAGATTACAAATAGCCCAGAATAAAATAGTTAAAACTTTATTTAATTTTCCATATAGGACAAATACAACAATGCTTTACAAAGATCTAAAAATTTTGAAAGTCCCTGATATAGTTAAACTGGATAGTGTCAAAATTATTTACAACATCAAAAACAACCAAACTGAAACAGAAGTCAACCTAACTCAAAATTGTGACATACATCATTACAACACGAGAACAAATCAACATTTCCACATACTACCAATTGCAACTAATGTTGGGAAAAAAAGGACTACATTTCAAGCTCTACAATGGTTCAACAAAATTTTCGAACATATTAAAAACAGTCCGTCCATCGACAGTTTCAATAGAAAGATGAAAAAACTCCTCCTAGAGAACCTATGATTTGTAAAAAGTGATCTCTTCCTCTGACTACAATAGTTATTAAAGTTACTAAAATGTTAGGACATGCATGTCACTCATACAATCTTACATGTTATAAGTACTCATTATGGATCTTGTTATCTCTTAGAGTACTTGAATAAATTAAAAAAAAGAATGACTGTTTGCTTTGCAAAGTTGACAAGTGCCGCAGCATGGGTTTACCATACATTTATAAAGATATTTATAAATAATCTTTGAATCTTTTTTTCACATTATTATCTAACAATGTTTGCATGTAACCGTATAGTAAATACATTTTCTACTCCAAAAGGTGCGTTCTTGTTATTTATTCATGTATCAATTTGGTTTTTTGCTCCTCCTGGAAAATTTAAGTTTTGGCACTTACCTCCTTTTCATAGTCAACGCCTCAATTATACATTCCGATTCTTCATTATCATTCTACGAATATATATTATATAATTAATAAAAACTTTAATCAATTCTCCACTTCGAAATTATGAGGAATCTATGAGTAACCAATTATAACCTCAATATAGAATTCCCACGAATATTTCTATACTTAAAAGAGGAAATATTACGTAGTTTTTAATTCTCGTATTGAATTTCTTCGACTATGAAACTAAACATGCCTTCCGCGTTGAAAGGATCACCTTTCATAACTAATATCAATACGTAAGTGAGTGAACACACCTGACGCGTGAGTGCTACTGTTACGGTATCATTTACCAACTGTCTAGAGTGTAACGTGACGTGTAAGAAAAGACTAAGGTGGGGCTACACACGGATGTCGATGTCTTAATACATCGACGTGCATCCAAAAACGTGCAACCCGATTGCGCCCACACGTACGTACAAAAACATAGTTTTGTCCAATCTGCTAAAATGTTTGACCAGATGTCTCCGCAGGAGGAATATTTATTCTGGTGGCAGTGGCGTGTACAAAGAAATTGTTTATAGAACCTCTTTAAACATTAAAAAACATAGAAAAATCGTCAATTTTCCCTTGTCATATTTCATGCATTTGACGTTAAATCTCTTGCTACTTTTGGCTTACTTTACCTACCATTTTGGTTATGATTTTGGTCAAAAATTACAAGACGGCATTATCAATATAATATTGACCATATTAAATAGTAATTAAAAATTGTGGTGCCGTCAACATTAAACGGAAACTTTACGTAAAATGAGAATTTCAAAATTTTAACGATAATCTTAGGAATATTCGTTTTCGGTCCAAAAATTGAAAAGCGAAATTTCATGCACAGATTTGTGATGTATATTTTTCATAAAATAAGTGATTAAGGATTTCATAAAATTTTAAAAGCGTTAGTCAAATATATGGTATTTTTATTATTTTTGAAATTCATAATTAATAGATAAAAAAATGTTCAAAACATTTAATGTACTATATTATTAAATTCATGATTCTTCATCAGAATTCTCACTGTCCGTTTCTGAATCACTTGCAGAATCCATTTCATTATCTTCCTCGAGATCTAAAATATTGATACAATATGTCATTGAAAAAATATTACAAGAAAACAAAAACTGGCGGCAGACAGGGTCGTTGCACAAAGCTTTTTTTACGCTTAGTTCTACAAAATATTTACGGTATTATTGAATAATGTCACTTTAAACATTCCTAGTTCAAATCAAATGAATTCCGTGCAAAATAAAATCACCTCTATTAACATAGAACCATAGGATAGCCGAAACGGTATTTTTTCGACATGAAAAACGCATTTTCAGCGTGTTGTACCATATAAAATTGACGGCATTGTAAACTATCTTTGAAGGATATAGCATTGAAACAGCTAAATTTTAGGTTGTATAAAATGACCACTCCACAAGGGTTAAAAATCGGGTTTTGATTCGCGATTTATGACCCTATGAACTCCCTATTTCTGAGGGCATAGATGTATTATAGTTTTTTAAGGAAAGGTAAAGTTAACTGAATCAACGCCGTCAAGTATTCGATTAACTGGAGAGGGGGGGGTTAAAATCGCCGATTTCAAAAAAATTCTGACTTCCGGTACCGTTATTTTTTGACGGCACTTGGTTTTAAAGCATTCTTTTTTCATTGTCTCTTCAACGAGAATAGTGCCGTCATGTATAATGTAATCAAAAAGTACCCCCTTTTTTACGACATTTCAACTCACCTGTGCACTCACCTGTACCGCGGAAAATTGACGGCATAGTGCCTAAAGTTTGTTTCTCGAAAAGTACTTCAAGAATATATATGACTGGTGGTGTATAAAATCACCCCCTGCAAATTTGACTGGGCTTGTGGTCTATTAATAAAACGTCAAGACACAATGATGAGATTCGCAATAACTGCAGAAAATACTGCAAAAAATTACCAAGACTTAAAATTCACTTCTTTAATAACTCCGAAAGCCTCACCGTACCACTTCTCTTCGAGATAAAAACTTTTTCATTTTATCTCCGAAACCCACCACGAAGACTATTGATTTTAGCGACAACTGTACTTTTTGTAGCATTTGGTAGGATGATTTGCAGCTTCTCTATCAATATTTCGTACGCTTATTTTTTTTTTATTTCGGTCTAAACAGTGCTTTTATTTTATCTGCCACATGCAGGGTAGGTCGCTGTACAACTCCACAAATTCCCGTAGAAATTCCCAGGACATTGTTCTGCAGTCAGACATAATGATGAAACTATCTGCGAACATTTTTAGTAAATATTGTACAAATTCGTGAAATATTCAACTTATTATTTTAAATACCTACTGCAGTAACAAATTATTTCATAAACTTAACCGCCGCTACTGCTTCAAAAACGCACACTCCACGGCAATTTGCATCCACACGTAGAGACTTGAATGCATTCGTTGGAATGCGCATCCAAAAATTCGAGCGATTCCTGAAAACATCAACGCGGCATTCATCCGGGTTGTGCTTTTTTTGCATTCACATTAACGTTATTGGTTGCACGTTCTTGGATGCACGTTGATGTATTAAGACATCGACGCCCGTGTGTAGGAGCCTTAAGAAAACACTAATACTTATATCGTAGATAAGGATTAGTAAAAATGAAAAAACCGTGTAATATAAAGAAATTAAAGTGCGTTTAACCTCACGAAAGTGTCAATAAACGTCGTCAGAACCCATGCTAAACATAACCGTTTAAGGCCCCTACACACGGGCGTCGATGTCTTAATATATCAACGTGCATCCAAGAACATGCAACCAATAACGTTAATGTGGATGCAGAAAACACACGTTTTTGAATGCACAACCCGGATGAATGCCGCATTGATGTTTGCTGAATCGCTTGAATTTTTGGATGCAAATTACCGTGGAGTGTGCGTTTTTAAAGCAGTAGCGGCGGTTAAGTTTATGAAATAATTTGTTACTGCAGTAGTTATTTAAAATAATAAGTTCAATATTTCATGAATTTGAATAATATTTAGTAAAAATGTTTGCAGATAGTTTCATCATTATGTCTGACTGCAGAACAATGTCCCGGGAATTTCTACCGGAATTTGTGGAGTTGTACAGGGACCTATCCTGGTTGTGGCAGACAAAATCAAAGCACTATTTAGACCGAAATAAAAAAATTCAGCATAGAAAATATTGATAGAGAAGCTGCAAATCAATCAACCAAATGCTACAAAAAGAACAGTTGTCGCTAAAATCAATAGTCTTCGTGGTGGGTTTCGGAGATAAAATAAAAAAGTTTTTCTCTCCAAGAGAAGTGGTACGGTGAGGCTTTCGGAGATATTAAAGTAGCGAATTTTAAATCTTCGTAATTTCTTGCAGTCATTTCTGAAGTTATTGCCAATCTCATCATTGTGTCTTGATGTTTTATTAATGGAGTAACCATGTCCAAATAGTTACGAATAGGTTTTTTCGTAATCCCATACTGTTATTTTGATTTAACGGTATTCAGATGACAATTGAAAAGTCAGTGTTAACGGCCGGCGGCCGTTAAGAAATCACTTGTTCAAATATTTATTTCAAAACATCATTCTGCTTACAATAACAACATTGAAATCTTGGTCCACATCGAGTTGGGAGAATAAACCTCTGATTTTCATTTCGCATAGGCTACTAATACATCTTCATTAACCACCTTTACATTCTTGCTTTTACGCCACATTTCAAAATTTTCATATTCTTTTTGATATAGTTCTTGAGTTATTTTCGGCAGTTAATCAACATTCGCTGCACTGCACATGATTCTCCCAATATTTCTAAAGGAATTTGATTTTGTTCCTCAATTTCATCTATGGTCGTCGTTAAAGCGAACTTCAGAACACAAAAAAACTGACGTTGTTTATAAAACTGTCAAACGGTTCCATGACAACAGAGTGCACGACGTTGGGATTTTTCTTTAGAATTGCGAGGTACGGGGTTTTTTCTTTCTTCGGAATCAAAATATAATCTTTCAACGGGATTAGAAAATTTTTTAACGACACACGGCCGATACGCAAATAACGGATTCCGTTAGTTATATCTAACCGTACAATATCCAACCTCATCCGTTATTTGCTACATATCGGCCTTGTTACGTTAATAAACACTTCGTCCATCTTTACGTAATTACGAGAGTCTTCTAGTTCTAACCTCCATTTTTCTAACAGGTAAATGTGTGAAAAATTGTATCGTTTTAGAAACCAACCTTTAGCCCACATTCGGCGACGATTTTCATTTTCCTTTTTCTTTGTACACGCCACTGCCACCAGAGCTAAATATTCCTCCTGGAAAAAACTATCGTTTTGTACGTACGTGTACGCAATCAGGTTTCACGTTATTGGTTGCACGTCGATGTATTAAGACATCAACGTCCGTGTGTAGCCCGCCTTATACTTATATCATAGATAAGGATTAGTAAAAATAAAAAAAACTGTGTAATTTGAAAAAATTGAAGTGTTCTCAAACTCACGAAAGTGTCAATAAACGTCGTCAGAAACCATGCGGAACATAACCGCTTGAACTGTCGAAAATCAACAGTGAAAGTATCGCTAAATTTGAGACGAACAACTGGGACGGGATTTAAACTGCTCTCGCTCCACTGATAATGGAAATAAACAAACTCTTGTTTTGTAATCGCGACCGTGATGGCAGATAAGATTAACCCATTTCGTTCAGCGCGTTCCGTTTCGTCGATATTCCTCCCCAATTGTCCCCCCCCCCTCGCGCGCCCAATGAGTAATTAATTTACTAGATAAAGATTAGACGCGGCGGGCGTTGTGGTTTTTTTTCTCTCCGATCGGAAAATGAGAGTGTGGAAAAATGGGAATAAACAGTCAGTTATTCAGTTGTTTTGTTTCAGTTTTTCCGAGTGTGCCGCCCGCCCCTGGGATGCCCTGCCCTGGAGAGGACAGTGAGTATTAATTTTCATTTAACTTATCAAGTATGGATGTTATTTGATGTCAATGTTTAGCATTATATTTGTAATGCTTTTATGTTTTCGTCATCGTACTATCAGAGTTATTGTAGCAATAATTCCGATCGAGTCTGCAATTTTATGCTCTTTACTGTAAAATTTATATTGAAGGTATTCAATTATGGGTAATGTGAAATATTTATCCTTTTTAAATGTATATCTTCTTTGAATTTCCTCCTGTGTTTATCAGTTACTATTATTCGATGAAATTTATTAGATATAGGCCAGTCAGTTTAGATAATCAATTGACAATAATTCCAAAAGTTTTCAAACTTTAATGTAGGGTCGGGAAAGGGATAAAAACAAACTATGAAATTTTGCAACCTTTTCCGAAGTCCGGAACATTGTTGAAATTGCAATAACATTGAATTTTGCCTTATGCTTGTGAAAAAAATTCCAAAAGTTCTGCAAACCTGGGGTAGTATTAAATATATTATTTCATATAACGTATCAAATTCAAATGTACGGAATATTTTTTTTATTCAAAATTAACGTTTTTCTTTGATAAACTGACCTGAAAAATTCCAAAAGTTCTGCAGACTTGACAGATACTTCGGAAAAATATACCGAACAGTTGTATAAATTTGTAACCTTTTACGTTAACCGGAACATGTTTATTTATAATTTTTTTTGATTCGTGGTCATTTTTTCGGGCAAGATGGTCTCGAAATAATTACAAAAGTTCTGAAACTTGGTTGCAAATTTAGAGAACATCTATTCTAATGCATTTGCAAATTTGCAACCTTGTACGCGGTCCGGAACTTTATGCAATTTGCAAAAATATTATGTTTGGATTTTTATATTTTTGTAAATTGCGTAATGTTTCGGACCGCGTACAAGGTTGCAAATTTGCAAATGCATCAGAATAGATGGAGGCCTCGGTAGACCAGCGGTAAGGTGAACCGCCTTATACCGTTTGTAAACCGAGGATTGTGGGTTCGAGTCCCACCTCGCTCTTGGGTGTTGTGTATGTCCAGAATTTAGTGGTTATTTAAGATTGAAATTTGTTGGGTAATGTACATAGTTTACAAGCCCATTGGCCGTTCGGAACCGGCGTTAAAGTGTAGGTCCCTCGAGTTAAAAAAAAAAAAGAATAGATGTTTTTCGAATTTGCAACAAAGTTTCAAAACTTTTGTGATTATTTCGAGATCATCTTGTTCGAAAAAATTACCACGAATCAAAAAAATTATGAATAAATATGTTCCGGTCAACGTAAAAGGTTGCAAGTTTATACAACTGTTCGGTATATTTCTCCGAAGTATCTCAAGTTTGCAAAACTTTTGGAATTTTTTTTGATCGGTTTATCAAAGAAAAACGTTAATTTTGAATTTAAAAAATGTTCTGTACCCTTAAATTGGTTGCAAATTTGATACGCGATATGAAATAATATATTTAATACTACTCCAAGTTTGCAGAACTTTTGGAATTTTTTTCACAAGCATAAGGCAATGTTATTGCAATTTTAACAATGTTCCGGACTTCGGAAAAGGTTGCAAAATGAGATTTATTCCTTTCTCCATGTAGCATTCACTTGACCAAAGTTCAAAAACTTTTGGAAATTAAAATTATATATATATATATATATATATATATATATATATATATATATATATATAATATATAATATATATATATATATATATATATATACAGGGTGTCCCGTAAATAACACGCCAGAGTGACACTGGAAGTAGATTGGCTTCAGGTCAATCAAATAACATCAACATGACCTTAGTGAAAGTTTTCTGGTTTTCGAGATATCGACACTCTTATGTTTTTTTGAAAAATCTATACTTTTTGGTCATTTCTCGCCTGTTTTGACTAACAAATGAAGTTTCTAACTCATGGTTTTTTTTTTCTTGTGCTATCATCAATATATGGTTGAGACAATCGAACTATCATTTCATTAAAAACTAGCTCGCTAACCTCAAAAAAAAATCAAGTTGTTTCAATTTAATTTAAATCCGAAAACCTTAAGTAAAGTTTGACTATTTACTGTGAAAAAATATTGTACCAGACAGAAGCAGCAAATGATCTTAAAAACTAGCCTATTCAATGCTCTTTCGAAAGCGGTATAACATTTGTGGTTTTTTTCTTTCAAAAGTCTACAAATTCCAATTTTTGTCATTGAAGTCGTGCTACTTGCGAAATACACTGCCCGCAAATTTAACGCATACATGAAATATTTCCTAAGTTTTGACTGAATATTTTCTCAGGCGGTGATCCGATTTGAATAAATTTTTCACCAAATTATATCTCCGTTTTTTGAGAAAATGCAATAGTTATATTGCATATACATAAGATGATCAAAAAAAATGAATAAACTTATTGTACAGGGTGTTTGAATAGCGACATGTTTTCTTCGTCCAAGTTTACATCCTTCTGCGGGCAATGTCGGGTAGCTCAGGCAGAAAAAAAAATGGACGGTGTTATAAACGCATGTCTTCTGAGTAATTTGTTTTTTAAATCGTCTGTTTATCTCGAGGACAACTTCGAAAAGGGAATACTTCATGTTTTTATAAACCGGCTTCACACTTTTCAACGAAATTTTTTAAAACTTTTTAAATTTTGGCGAAGAAGGCTGTTGTATACAAAATTTCTTTACAATTAGAACTGTGTTTATTTATTTATTTTGAATTGATTGGGCCGAAACATGATGTAAATTAATAAAAGATATCAAAAACAAATGGTTTATAAAACAATATACATATATTTTATATACGCAAATTAAAATAAACGCATGACCCTCGTTTCCGTTGAAACTTTATCTTCTTCAGATGCTTGATGCTAACTAATAAATAGGTTTCATTCGTTGATATCGAATACAAAAAGAAATAAATAAATGACAAAATTGTGTAGAAAGGGTAAATAGAAGATGGTTACAAATAAGGTAAAGTAGGAAAAAAACCCATTCTAAAACTGGTAGTCAGGTAGTTCGGTAATTTTGAAAAGATTCGGAAGGGCTTGTAGTATGGAGAGACATACAATAACCAAATAAACACAGTTTCTAATTTGTAAAGAAATGTTGTATATACTTACAGCCTTCTTCGCAAATTAACAAAAAAGTTTAAAAAAATTTCGTTTGAAAAGTGGTGGGCGGTTATAAAAACATGGAATATCTTTCGAATGTTCTCGAGATAAAACAGGAACGATTTAAAAAAACAAATTTACTCAAGACAAGCGGGATTATAACACCGTCTATTTTTCTTTTCTGCCTGAGCTACCCGATATTGCCCGCAGAAGGATGTAAACTTGGACGAAGAGAAACATGTCGCTATTCAAAACACCCTGTACAATAAGTTTATTCATTTTTTTTGATCATCTTTATAAACTATTGCATTTTCTCAAAGAACGGAGCTATAGATTGATTGAAAATTTTATTCAAATCGGATCACCGCCTGAGAAAATATTCAGTCAAAACTTAGGAAATATTTAATGTATGCCTTAAATTTGCGGGCGCAGTGTATTCGCAGGTGGCACGACTTCATGACAAAAATTGGAATTTTTAGACTTTTGAAAGAAAAAAAACCACAAAATGTTATACTGTTTTCGAAAAGAGCATTGAATAGGCTAGTTTTTAAGATTATTTGCTGATTCTGTCTGGTACAATATTTTTTCACAGTAAATAGTCAAAACTTTAAATTACTTAAGGTTTTCGGATTTAAATTAAATTGAAAACAACTTGAATTTTTTTTGAGGTTAGCGAGCTAGTTTTTAATGAATGATAGTTCGGATTGTCTCAACCATATATATTGATGATAGCACAAGAAAAAAAACCATGAGTTAGAACTCATTTTGTAGTCAAAAACAGGCGAGAAATTGACCAAAAAGTATAGATTTTTTTCAAAAAAAACATAAGGAGTGTCGATATCTCGAAAACCAGAAAACTTTTACTAAGGTCACATGTTGATGTATATTGATTGACCTGAAGCCAATCTACCTCCAGTGTCACTCTGGCGTGTTATTTACGGGACACCCTGTATATATATATATATATATATATATATATATATATATATATATATATATATATATATATATATATATATATATATATATATATACAGTGTGTCGCATTTAAGATGTAGACACCCACATATGATGGTTATTTGAAGAAACACAGATTTGAATTTTCGTACAGTCATAAACGGTGATGGGTAATATTTTTTAAGATACTTAACTGAATTCTGAATTTCAAACTCGGCCTACGACGAATTGACAAATAGGGCCGATTCTCAATATTTTGTTTCGCGTTAGAGATATGGAAAAAAGTTATAGGAAAAAGTTGTTCAGAAAATTTTTTTAGGCTCATATACCAATTTTCATGACTAAATTCGCATTTTCAATTTTTTCAATATTTTGGTTATAATTCAAAATTATTAAGTTTATCTCTCAATTTGATAACTAGAACGCTATGGAAACTAAGTACTAAATTACCTTGAGCCCAATAACAATAGTCCAGTCTTTTATTATTATCGCCTTCTTTGAATGAATGCAAGAACTTAGGTTTATACAGCTTAATTTTGTGACGTTTGAAGCATCTTCTAATTTTATCCTTGCCAATATTAAGTTGAGATGATAAATCTCGGAGGCACATGAATGGATTTGCTCGATTTGCCGCCAATATAAGGTTATCCTCAAGATGCGGGTGTATTCGACGAGGTTGACCATTCTGATACATTTTAACAACACAGCCAGTTTCATTGAAAACAGCATTTACAGCGGCTGTTTTCCATGAGTAACAAAAGCACGTTCGGGGTGTTCAAGTTAAACTCTGCAGCAACTTGTCTGCTGCTACGAGAATTATCACCAAACAACCCAATTATTTCGATTTTTTCACGTAAAGTTAATGGCCTTTTGATTCTCTGATCACTAATTCACTAAATTTAACTTAACGCAATACTTCAAACTAACTAGTATTTAACACTTCTGTCAATTTTATTATTTTCCATGGCACACACTAAGTATAAAATTGAAAAAAGAAAACTCGTAATAATTTTGGGATACCAAAATATTATTAAATTTGAAAATGCGAATTTTGTCAAGAAAATTGGTATATGGGCCTAAAAAAATTTTTTGAACAACTTTTTCTCATAACATTTTTCGATATCTCTAACGCGAAACAAAATATTGAGAATCGGCCCTATTTGTCAATTCGTAGTAGGCCGAGTTTAGAATTCAGAATTCAGTTGAGTATCTTAAAAAATATGTCCCACCGCCGTTCATGACCCTGAGAAAATTCAAATTTATATTTCTTTGAATAACTGAAATATGGGGTGTCATCTTAAATGCGACACACTGTATATATATATATATATATATATATAATATATTAAGTCGCTTTTGGAATTTATTTTGAAATTTTGTGTGAAATTGCGACTACAATTGAGAAATAAATTTTCTTGTTTCAAAAAATGGGCACAGGCGTTTGTTTGCGAGAGGGTAATAATCTGCGAATACTTTCAAACCCATCGCGGGGGACATCCGCCCTTAAAATCTCATACGAATCGTGCCCCTTTTTGAATGGCCAGCAAGGTCGCCCGATTCGTCACCCCTGGATTTTTTTATGGGGAAGACAAGAGTTAACTCTACGCAACCTGAGTCATTAGCAGCCTAAATTCAAAGATTTGTAGTAGAGTGGATCTCACCCCCGCTTGGTGTTTTTATTTGAGTTTTGGATAATATTGGCAGATTATTTACCGCTCAAAAATGAATAGAATCACAATGAGATTCAACAATAAAATACTTAAATAGTAATAGTAATAATTTATTTATAGTTAATTAATTCTCTTATCAGTTCATAATTAAACCGCGATGAATTATCATGTATGATTTAACAATATTTTTGCGCAGAAACATTTTACTTAATTTAACCTAGTTTTCCCGCAAAATTATACTGTTTCTTGCTGAAAAAAAATTACGTGATATTTGCCGAGACCACCCTCTCCCCGACGTGAGATTGAGTGAGATTTCGCTCGCCCCCTCTGCCCCCTAAACACCTCACGTAATTAATGGATGCCCCCTTCCTTAGTGACTCCTCACGCGTTTTTTCTTTAAATTCGGTACTAAAGTGTGCTATCAGGGCCGGCCTAAGAGGTGTGCGAAGTATGCAGCCGCACACTCAAGCCTTTTGGAGGGGCATTAAATTGACCAATTTTTGTGGAAAAATAATAAATTTATATATATATATATATATATATATATATATATATATATATATATATATATATATATATATATATATATAATGTTCGTATGTATGTGCTTGTATATTTTAGCGTTGTTTACACGATAACGGGCGCAATTTTGAAGCAATAGGGTTGAAAGTTTGTAAATAGGTAGTTTCGCATAATATCTTGGATGGGATTGTTTTCGGTTCGAATTTGTTGGGGAGTTTACCCTCGTGGGGGGAAAATAAATCTTGTTTACATGAAAACAGGCGCAAGTTTGTATCTAGGTAGTTTTGTATGATATCTTGAACTGGATTGGTTCGAATTGGTTGGGGGTTGACCCCCTGGGGGAAGAAATAAATCTTGTTTACATGATAAAGGGCGCAATTTTTTAGAAATAGAGTACGTAGTTTCGTATACCTTGGATGTGATTGGTTTTGATACGAATTGGTTTGGGGGGTTGATCCCCCGGGGAGGAAATAAATATTGTTTACACATTAGAGGTCGCATTTTTTTTTATTTGGAAATATATTTTTCAAACTGGATACGTTATGAAAACCTGCTCTTCTAATGCAGTTCGCTGCGATAGAGTTTTTTCCTTCGTTTGTATGAATCGTACACACCATATATGAAAGCATCCATCCACCGCTCATTCGTGAAGTTAGTGGTAATTTCATATTACATTTCCAATATTAAAGATATGAGTTACATAGTAATATGAAAGTATTGAACAAGCTCGTCTCCATTTTTTGGATAATTAATTTTATTTCATTAACATTCAATATGGTTTTTGTTTTAATTTTGGAATTTTTTACATCATGTTTTACAATTACTCCAATACACAGTCCTCTTTGTTTTTTGTACTTCCTTTTTTTCTATAATTCAATTTTTAAATCTCTGAAAATTATTGTACCTACCTAAACTTCTTCCGAATTTCTTCTCACATTCCTATTCACAAATTTTTCGGGTATATTCTCTTATTCCCAATAGTGTAGCTACGTTAGTTCTTGTTTGATTATAAGCAGCTTTTTACTTTGCAATCCTGCTTATTAAAATGGGTGCAATTAGCAAAGTTCGACCTGGGACCAAGATAGTTTCATGACTTTATATGATGCTTGGCACCAAGAATTCAATTTCATATATCTATATATATATATATATATATATATATATATATATATATATATATATATATATATATATATATATATATATATACATATATATATATATATATATATATATATATATATATTTATATACATACATTAGCTAGGTATTTATTTTATGAGTAATTGCAGTATAAGCATAAAAATCATTGCAACGTTACCTAGAGTTAAGCTTTCATTAGTTTATTTGACATAATAGTGGTTATAGTGCAAGGAACAGTACTGAACATATCAAGTCAATCAATAATGAATCAAATTGTCATATATAAATTTAATGTTCTACAAGGCGCAAAAGTGCATAAAAACTGTGTTTTTGGACCTTAAATTTCAAAAAATTCCATACTCCCCCCCCCCAGGGGCATAAAATTTGATTCTAGCACACTTGCAATTTTCGACTTAGGCAGGCCCTGTGTGCTATTTCAAAATATAGTGTAAATTTCATTATACGTGCATTATCAGGCCAATGTACGATGTATTCATTATACCGTATCTCCATGATTTTTTCATCATGACAGAAAGTAAACACGGTGTTCTATCTCCCTCACTCTCTTCACATTCGCGTTAACAGAATGTCGGGTACGTCGCATCAATGCTGATTAACTATCTCGCCGTTTTTCAACGCGGCGTCGAGCATCTGCTATAAGACGAATTATAGGAATAATTTTTTTTTTCGTCGTACGTTCATATTCTCCCAAATAATCTTATCGATTGTCCATCGTCACTTCGATTTGAATTTTCGCGTAGAGGGTCGCAAAGTGAATGGTGTATATAAAATAAGATTCGTACAGTTTGGCCCTGCTATGGGCTGGACGTCCATGAAATTTATTTCATGACGACTATTCGAAAATTGTTGAAATGTATCTTGTTCTGTGCTCACACTCACCATGAGAAAATAGGTAAATATTCGTGTTGTTTTTTTTTTTTTTTTTTGAAGTAAACTGAAAACTTGAAAAATTTCGAAACTCACGACATTCGAATTTGCACGGTTATTTGATCACTTCGGTTAGTCAACTGGTATTTACCACATCTTAAGGGGGGCTTCCATTAATTACGTGAGAGAATTTTTGCGATTTTTTGACTCCCCCTCGCCCCCCTTGGTGAGATGTCGTGAGATTTGCTACACCACTCCCCCTCCTCGAATCTCACGTGAGATTTTTCAAAATGCGTATTTGTTATGTAAATGAGTTAAACTGTGCTCGATTCCATTAGATTTATTTTAAAAAACAATTTTCTTATAATTTTTTTTTTATTTAAGACTAGTATTTGAGATTTTTAATGACGAAGCATAGAATCACAATGAGATTTAATAATAAAATACTTAAATAGGAACTACTGAAATTTTACTCTAATTCAATCCACGGAGACTCATGTATGATCTCATGAGTGACTACTACTTTAACACTTTTTATTCCGCCAAAATATTCAATAAAAAATTCTATTAATTCAAGGAAATTAGTAATATTTTATACAAATGCGGAGAAAACGAAATTAATAATAAAACAATGGTTGTAATAAGTCATACAGAATTTTTGTTTTAGTGAAAATCATTAGTGCGTCGTGTGTTTATTATAAAGGGATATGGCATTATTTTTTATGAATAATGGTCACATCGTAGCGTATTTTTTTGAAAAATAGTTAACGTATAATGTTTGAAACATACTTGTTTATATTTAATAAATGAATAAATTGTTTCCAAACAAATAGATTTATTTATAGTTAATAAATTCTTTTATCAGTGCATAATTAAACCGCGATGATTATTATTATATATTTTTTAGCCATATTTTAGTGGAGAAACATTTTTTACTTACTTAACCCAGTTTTCTCGCAATTTTCTACTGTTTCTCGTGAAGAAAAATTACGTGATTTAATAATAAATAATAAAATAAATATTTAAGGGGGGTACAGTCAATGGAACCCTTCGTGCACGAGTCTGACCCGCACTTGGCCGATTTTTTTTATTTCGGTTTCTATTGAAACGTTGTTCTTCAAACCATAATTTAACCATTTGAATCTCGATGCACTTCTTGTGAAAAATAGTGATGCAGCTCTACTGCCCACCCGTTTTCTTGTGTTTTTTTTTTATTTGAGGAAACGGTAATTTCCAATTTCGCGAAAATTGAATATGAATGGTCATTTTCTCACAATGGTATGTCATCTAGCCGTTAAATTATCAGATCTTAGCAATAATTAATTTAACTTATTATTGCGTTATTTAGATAGCGAATGTGGGAACGGTCTTCATATTTTTATCTTTGGAACATAATAATATTGTGAAATATATGTTCTCAAGGTATAATCTCATTATTTTCTATCGACGTAGATAAATG
Organism: Cynegetis impunctata; assembly: GCA_030704885.1. Classification (NCBI taxonomy): domain Eukaryota; kingdom Metazoa; phylum Arthropoda; class Insecta; order Coleoptera; family Coccinellidae; genus Cynegetis; species Cynegetis impunctata. The sequence goes on from JARQZK010001445.1 coordinate 2,696,279, forward strand.
ATCGATGATATATTTTTTCAGGGAGCATCTACAGAAGAGGGGCAAGAAGATGGAGAAAATTATACCGTGTTAATGGGCACATTTTCCAGGCAAAGAGGTTTAACAGGGTAGGTTGAACTGTTAGTTTTTCTAATATATGATAGTTGATCATCATAAAAATATTGACAATTTACTACATATCAAAAAAAACTATGTTTGGTAACATGCTTCGGACATACGTGCATCTTCAGCGCATTTAATTATATATATATGTATATATATATATATATATATATATATATATATATATATATATATATATATATATATATATATATATATATATATATATATATATATATATATATATATATATATATATATATATATATATATATATATATATATATATATGTATATATACAGGGTATCCCAGATAAAAATTTAGAACTGAATATTTCGTTGAAAAGTTTTGAAAAAATTCCAAAGCCCATTTCGAAATTTGAGGCAGGGCCATCAATTTATATTAATATTTATTTCGTATTCTCCATCCCTTTTTATCATTTTTTAGTTTGGCCATAACAATATAGGACATGTAATACATGTTCAAAAGCTCCTTTGACACTGACTGCGAATTCGTAAAGTAATAATTTCAATCGATGTCCCCCTCAAACTAAACATCATTTTAAACGTAATTTTAATGATGAAACTTTCATCTGGGGCAGCCATTACTAGAATATATATATATATATATATATATATCATATATATATAATATATATATAATATATATATATATATAAATATATATATAAATATAATACTATATTATATATATATATATATAATATAATATATATATATATATATATATATATATATATATATACCGGGTGTCCACAGAAGGTGGCTCGCCCATTTTTTTGACAAGTAACTCAACTTCATGCAACTTCCGGTTTCACCGGAAGTGACATAAACTTTCGATTTTTAAATGGGACACCAGGTATATTTTCAGTTTTCTTGTCTCCATATGACATTTAGAATATAACCATGTATCATTTGTTACTTTTTGTAACCGTTTTCTTATTTTTTTTTCGAAATAAATTTTTATTCTAGAGGGCTATGGATGCGTTCAAATAACTAATTTGGGTCCTAAAATGTATGTTAAAATACAACTTCACTGTTTTCGATCGAAATGTTCCAGCTATGTGAAGTTTCATTTTAAAACTTTTATTACTATTTTTTTTCAAAAAAAACATGGTGGCTCGTCAGGCTAAAAAAAAAGGACAATTTTATTACGATTAATTTGATACCGCACTCTAGGTATTAGATTGAACTAAAATCCTATAACCTTAGAACTTTCTTTAAATGAAGTATCTTATTGAGATTAAAATAACATTTGAAATCATCGAGTAGCCTGTGACCAACACAACTGAAACAAAATAAGTCCGAAGCCACGCCCACAAATCTACGTCCCAAGACGGTAAACAGGGCAATTTTGGGACCGAAA
>JARQZK010001446.1:0-155000 GCA_030704885.1 Cynegetis impunctata
CCCCAAACAATAGGAACAATAGACGACTTCCTGGAACTGTCATCATCAATCATTTTTAATGGCTTTGGGTGCCGCCCACCTGTCCCCAAACAATAGACCGGCCATGATTTATGACCTTGAGCTGTCATCATCAATCATTTTTAATGGCTTCAAGTGCCGGGTTTCTACTTATATATATATATATATTTATATATATAATTATATATATATATATATATATATATATATATATATATATATATATATATATATATATATATATATATATATATATATATATATATATATATATATATATATATATATATATATATATATATATATATATATATATAGGTATATATATATATATATATAATATAAATATATTATTTCTTTATTTAAGGTTATTCGATTCTATGGTGGTGATAAGTATAATAATAATTTTCATTCAATTCTGGACATTGTTTGCTTTATGACCCACTTAAGTTAATGATTGTTATAGTAATTATAAACAACAAGAAAAATGTTTCTTTTTTGTTTAATTTACCTTCTCATTACACCGGTTTTTGGCTCTTCTCTCGTAATTCAAATGGCATATTCGTGTATCGATGATTGTTCAGAAACGTTTCGAAACGTTTTAGGTAGTTTTGAATGGTATCTCCGTTATTTTTGAAGATAGAGGGTTGCGGGTTTTGCGACACTGTGCTACTTTTTCGTAAAACTGAAGATGCCGTCAACAGAATTTTAATAGCCCTTTCAGTTTTTAAGAAACATGGCATTTTTAAAAATGTCACATTTTGGGATCCCCGTCGTATCGCCGTTATCCTTCATCTTATCGAAAAGGTAATATAACATTTTTATAGATTTTTTTTCGTAGAATGCATTGGTGTAGATAATTTTTGTTACATATTTACTATTTTCGAGTTATGAAGCAAACTTATGTTTTTTTAAATGGAATACCCTGTATATTTATAGGCTGAAAAATTTGTCTTTTTTTAACCTTTTCAAAAATATATGATAACATAAACTTTTTTCTCAGAAACGCGCAAATCAAGGACAATTTTCTGAAATTTAATAGTAGGCCATGGATATTGTTCACGACAAGAAACAAAAATAAATGAAGAAGCTTCAGAATTATATTTCCTAGTGTTAATAAGCTATAATGGCTATGAAAATCTCTATTATAATTTTAATTCTTTTCTTGTTAGATATCCAGAAAGAAGGCAACAGGTTTTTGAGATATTTGCTCGTTTAAGAGCAAATTTAGTTGAGCAAGATCATTTGTTTACCCGCGTGCTAAAATATACAACGAAGAGAACAGGGAAAGAAAAGAGATAGATACTTTGGGATATATAGAAGCAACATCTTTGTCCTTATAGAAAAATAGAGAAGGAAACTGGTGTGCCAAAAACTGACAGCATTGCAGAACTTCGTTATCCTTCATCTTATCGAAAAGGTAATATAACATTTTTATAGATTTTTTTTCGTAGAATGCATTGGTGTAGATAATTTTTGTTACATATTTACTATTTTCGAGTTATGAAGCAAACTTATGTTTTTTTAAATGTAATACCCTGTATATTTATAGCCTGAAAAATTTGTCTTTTTTTAACCTTTTCAAAAATATATGATAACATAAACTTTTTTCTCAGAAACGCGCAAATCAAGGACAATTTTCTGAAATTTAATAGTAGGCCATGGATATTGTTCACGACAAGAAACAAAAATAAATGAAGAAGCTTCAGAATTATATTTCCTAGGGTTAATAAGCTATAATGGCTATGAAAATCTCTATTATAATTTTAATTCTTTTCTTGTTAGATATCCAGAAAGAAGGCAACAGGTTTTTGAGATATTTGCTCGTTTAAGAGCAAATTTAGTTGAGCAAGATCATTTGTTTACCCGCGTGCTAAAATATACAACGAAGAGAACAGGGAAAGAAAAGAGATAGATACTTTGGGATATATAGAAGCAACATCTTTGTCCTTATAGAAAAATAGAGAAGGAAACTGGAGTGCCAAAAACTGACAGCATTGCAGAACTTCGAGAGGCAATTCATTTAGCCTTTCGAAATCTGCAAATGAGAACAAAGGTTCTTTTGAACGCTATTCAAAGAATTACATAGATGTGTCAATTTTGCATCAGAAAAAATGAACTTCAATTTGAAAATCTTCTTCAATTTTTTTTAATAATGATATTTATTTGTGTTTTTAATATTTTTACTTTACGCTACAAAACTGTTGACACAAACTTACTGTTAAAAAAAAGATCTGAAGGTATTTTTCAAGTAAAAGATACCTATTTGCAGGTTATCCAATTCTTCGTTAGTAATATGTAACTTTCACTTGTTCAGATGAAGGATAACGCAAAATGCAAAATTTTCAAAAATGCCCTGTATCTTAAAAACTAAAAGGGCTATTATTCTGTTGATGGCACCTTCAGTTTTACGAAAAAGTAGCGCGTTTCTGAGAAATAGTTTATACTATCATATATTTTTGAAAAGGTAAAAAAGACAAATTTTATAGTCTCTAAATATACAAGGTATTCCATTTAAAAAAACATAAGTTTGCTTTATAACTCAACAATATTAAATATGTAACAAAAATTATCAACACCACTGCATTCTATGGAAAAAAATCTATAGGAATGTTATATTACCTTTTCGATAAGATGAAGGATAACGGCGATACGACGAGGATCCCAAAATGCAACATTTTCAAAAGTGCCCTGTATATTGAAAACTAAAACGGCTATTAAAATTCTGTTGATGGCGTCTTCAGTTTTACGAAGAAGTAGCACAGTGTAGCGAAAACCCTCTATCTTCAAAAATAATGGAGATACTATTCAAAAGTACCCAAAATGGGACACCCTATACGTTATACAGTAATATCACGTTGTGGGAGTATATTCGACAAAAAATGACAGTTACCCGAATATGTTGTTGTGAAATCGATATGGATTGACTGTTCAGTTATTTATTTCCTTGAGAATGCGTGTGGCAGTCGGCTCGACATAAATGCTAGGAACTATAACTATTGCGGTTGACTTTTATGACTTCAGTTATCTTGATTTATCACGCTTTCAAACCGTTTCGTGAATACATATTTCCCATATTTATTCTTTGTAGTATCAGATCGAATAGCCCAGAAAAAATGTTCATTGATCACTTTAATGTTTTATTGAAGTACATGTTTGGAACATTTCCGGAAACTCCCACATGATTGAAAAAACGCGAGCAGCAGAACTCTATCGCTAAGGTCGTATTTTTCGCGCGAAATGCATCGCGTCGAGAGTCGATTCTAACGAATTCGATTATATTTCGGAAATAATTAATTTTATTAAGAAAAAATTTGCGAAGTGCCTCGTGGTTGAAGAAAAAAGTTGAAACCAACGAAGGAATGTTCCTCAACGTTAACACAATCCACGTGCAGCGCGGTTGAGAAAAAGGGAGCGAGCTGCATTAGAAAAGCAGGTTTTCAAAACGTATCCAGTTCAAAAAATCTATTCATTCAGTTATGATTTTTGTTCCATATCCTAAAAACAAAAATTGCGCCCTCTATCGTGTGAACAATATTCATTCTCTCTTCCTGGGGGTCAACCCCCCAACTAATTTATATCGAAATAAATACCATCCAAGATATCATACGAAACTACCTACATACAAAGGTTCAACCCTATGCTCCCAAAATTACGCCTTCTATCGGGTAAACAAGATTCATTTCCTCTCCTAGGGGGTCAACCTCCCCAAGCAACTCGTACCAAAACCAATCCTATCCAATATATCATACGAAACAACCTACCCACAAACTTTCAATCTTATTGCTCTAAAATTACACCCTTTATCGTGTAAAGAAGTAAAAAACTTATATTTTCGGATCACATGAAATATTTACAAAAAATAGAGGATGAGGTTGCTAATTGTTCAAAAAATTTTTTAGGTATGTTGCTCGCAAGAAAAAACATTCCCGTTTTCCTGTCGAGATGAGTCTTGGACTTGAAACAGGCAATAACTCGAGGGACATATCCGAGCTTTTTGCTAAATTTTTTTATAAAGTTTATGAACCTGAGGGTCAACATGATTCAACTTTTGAATACATTCAAAATTTATATAGTAGTGATTATTTGCCGAGTATTGTTCTTAGATTGGATGAAGTAATAAATGCATTGAAAACCATAGATTGTTCAAAAGGTACTGGGCCGGACGCTATTCCTCCAATACTGCTAAAAAATTGTTCACAATCTTTGGCCATCCCCCTACTCCACATTTTTAATTTTTCATTGAGCACCGCAACATTTCCAGAACAGTGGAAAATCTCATCAATCACTCAGGTGCATAAAAGCGGTCCGATCAATAATATAGAAAACTATAGGCCAATTAGCATTATGTCCGTTATCCCGAAGGTTTTTGAATCATTGGTTTATAAATATATTTTCAATCATATTAAAAACATAATAATTGAACAACAACACGGTTTTTACAAAGGAAGAAATCTTGAGAGTAATCTCTTGACTTTTTCCGAGTATCTTCAAGAATGTTTGGATCAAAAAACTCAAGTTCATGTTATATGTACTGATTTCAAAAAATCCTTTGATAAAATAAATCATGGGATGTTGCTTCGGAGGCTTGCTGAGGTGGGCATATGCGGTGACCTATTGAGGTGGATCTCCTCTTATATAAGTCGAAAGTCTCAATTTGTAAAAGTAGATGGCATTCAATCTGCCATGTTCCGCAGTACTTCAGGGGTGCCCCAGGGTTCACATCTGGGACCACTGTTTTTCATTATATTTTTAAACCATATAGAAAAATGTTTCAAATATTGCAATTTCCTACATTATGCCGATGACCTCAAATTATATAGAGCAGTTAAAGGAGTGGAGGACTGTGTTTTGATTCAGCGGGACATCGATAGATTGTTAAATTATTGTGCAGAAAATGGTCTCTTCCTGAACTATGAAAAATGTCACAAAATTGTTTTCAGTAGAAATGTGCATCTTATCACCATGGCGGATTATTCTCTTTTACAAGTAGACCATATTTTGGATTTGGGAGTGATTTTTGATAGAAAACTTTTATTCGATCAGCACATCGAACGCCTTCTGGGAGATGTAAATAGGTTGCTGGGGCATGTCCTTCGACACTGTAGGTCTTTCAGAAATAATAAAACTTTCTTGATATTATATTTTTCATTCATCTATAATCGGTTAAATTTTGCGTCAGCAGTTTGGAATCCTCAATACAAATATTATAAAGAGAGAATTGAGAGAGTACAGAATAAATTTCTCAGATTTCTGGCCTTCAAAAATAATATTACCTACAATAATCATGAGTACTCACATATTCGAAAGAAATTTGGCATAATGGAACTGGAGAAGCGCCGAGAAATGACGGATATTATTTTATTATACAAAATTGTCAGTGGTTTACTCAGTGTGCCTAATATTCTGCAATCAATTCCATTCAGGGTCCCTGATATTAGGTTACGTAATAGTGACACATTTTATGCTCCTTTACGGAGAACAAACAGTGCACAGAATGCTCCCATTTTCAGGATGATGGCTTCATTTAACAACTTCTGCATAGACCTGGATCTTTTAAATATATCGCTCAATAATCTGAAGCGAAGTCTCAGGAATATTCTCTTATGAATAAAAAATCCTTGGTAGATGGCGCTCTGGGTTGTTATCCAGATAGTAGTCCCTACCGCGATTTGTATTGGGTAACAAGGCAACAAGGAGCAACAAAATGTTCTTCCGGTGAAACTGTAGCTTTAAGGTTTCAATTTGTTTGAAATACTTAATATATTTAAAAGGTAAAGCACATAAAGTTTTAAGCAGGTTTTCACTGAAAACCTAGTTCGACCTAGGACCAAGATAGTTTTTCGTTTCATGACTTTTTATGATGCTTGGCACCAAAAACTCAATTTCATATATCTATCTAAAAAAAAATAATAATAAATAAAAATACGTTTATTATTAAATCTGAGATAATATAATAAAATATAGACATGAAAACAAAGTAGTACAACCAATAAACGTAAGTAGAAATCCCACAGAAGAAATATTATCAAAATATCCCTTGTGCGTGGTGAGATGTAGTCTAGATTACAATACAAATATAAACATACAATACAACTATAATAGACTAAGATAATCCATATATTACAATGGTATAATGATTCAAGATAACCTACAATCTTAGAGAATAGTGAGCACAATGATTGATTAATTTGTCCTCTATCATGTTACACCTCACATATATATGACCCACGTCCCACATACATGCATATATATGCATATACGTCTCACACATAACACATTCACATCACTTATCCGATGAAAAGCAAAACTGGATATTCGATCTTTCAATATTTACTTCTGGTTTATCATATGTTCGTATGTATGTGCTTATGTATTTTAGCGTTGTTTACACGATAACGGGCGCAATTTTGAAACAATAGGGTTGAAAGTTTGTAAATAGGTAGTTTTGTATGATATCTTGGATGGGATTGTTTTTGGTACGAATTCGTTGGGGGGTTGACCCCCCTGGGGGGAAAATAAATCTTGTTTACACGATAACGGGCGCAATTTTGAAGCAATAGGGTTGAAAGTTTGTAAATAGGTAGATTCGTATGATATCTTGGATGGGATTTTTTTGGTTTGAATTGGTTGGGGGTTGACCTCCCTGGGGGGAAAATAAATCTTATTTGCACGATAAAGGTCGCAATTTTGTAGCGATAGGGTTGAAAGTTTGTATCTAGGTATTTTTTTATGATATCTTGAAAGGGATTGGTTTTGGTACGAATTGGTTTGGGGGTTGATCCCCCGGGGAAGAAATGAATATTGTTTACACATTAGAGGGCGCATTTTCTTTGAATTTGGAAAAATTTATAATTCAATGAATATATTTTTTAAACTGGATACGTTATGGAAACCTGCTCTTCTAATGCAGCTCGCTGCGATAGAGTTATTTTTCCTATCCTAATAAATTTGTTGATCTACTCACTGGTTGATAACTCTTTATTTCTTTGCTTTATAAGAAATATTCTTCTTTCTCAGAAATCTGATAACCTTCGGCAACGTGTTTACAGTATGAATAAAGTTAATTGACTGCGCGTTTAACACGTGGTGGAAAATTTCCCAATATTTTAAATCAAATCAAGATAAACACTTGGCATGATGACATATGTCGAGTAAATTAAACTAATTTTTGTGGAATCAAGCCAAGTGTTTCACATCATTTGATTTATAATATTGTTGACAACATTCTTCACTAAAATGGTATATTTCAGCATAGAGTACATTCTCTACAGGGATTTGGGTTTAATAAAATCTAATTTTTGTACTGAATAAGCCATAATTACGTCCGCTGTATGAATTTTGCATTCACTTATATTCATTCATTTCGTAAAAAAAAAGTAAAAAAAATTGTAAACGTTTTCATGCCTAAATTTTAATTTTTTAGGTGATAATTGTAGTGTAGCTGCATTGTCAACAGGCACAAGTTACAGCCTCTCTTTCTATACTGCTTTCGATTATAATTTATTGCAATAATAGCGACCGAAAACAATGCAACCTTTCAGAAAGAAAATTTTCAACTATGATAATATCAATTTGGTTAGTTGTTATTCTGTTGCCATAGTTGCATAGTTATGATCAACTTCATTCTTCTAAAGTATACCTACCTATATCTTCATACTATTATTTGGTTATCAATTGAAATCAAAACAACTCTCCAATTCTTCTCGGCCTAGTCCATTGTACATTACCTTCGTTTTGTTCAACTTCAACTTTAACTTTCAAAGGCCTATTTCATTGCTGGCTATGTAAAGCCCGTTGACTTAATCTTGTAGCTCTTCGATGCTCTTTGCGATTAGGAAAATGTTGTCAACACAAATCTTAGATGGCTCAAATGAGATATTCTCTACCTTGAGACATCAGTCGTTCTAGACTAACAAGGAGACCCAATGGATATAGGATCTCTTATATATATATATATATATATATATATATATATATATATATATATATATATATATATATATATATATATATATATATATATATATATATATATATATATATATATACTAGCTGACCCAGCAAACGTTGTTCTGCCATATAAACTATTTTTATCTATCTTTCTAACTATCTTTCTAACTATCTTTCTATCTATCGTTCTATCTATCTATCTACATATCTATCTATCAATCTATCTGACCCGGCAAAGTTATTCTGCCATATAAATTATTTTTATCTATCTATCTTTCTATCTATTCATCTATCTGCCGATGTATCTCTATCTATCTATCTATCTATCTATTTATCTAGATAGTTATATATATATATCTATATATATATATATATATATATATATATATATATATATATATATATATATATATATATATATATATATATATTTATCTAACTATCTATCTATAAATCTATCTGACCCGGCAAACGTTTAAATTATTGAAATGGCTATTAAAAAATATGGGTTGTTGATAGAAGGGTAAAATTTAGAGTTGTATGTATTTTTTTAAGTAGAATCATAAATATTTAGTCCAAAAAATTTGTAAAAATGTTTGGGGTGGACCACCATACCATATACCACTAATCACTTAGGGGTATGAAAAATATATTACGAACTATTGTTATACCGACTATTCTCAGACCAGTATTTTCAATTACCATCTTGCAACCCTATTGCGGATCTATGGATAAAATAAAAAAAATGAAAATCGCGATGGAAAAATAGGGGTTGATCGTAGAAGAGTAAAAAATTGAGAGTAATATGAATTTTTCAATTTTAAGTCATGACAAAATGAAAATGAAAATTGAAGTTTTTAATTAAAAAATAAAAAATAGGGATTGATCGTAGAGGGGTGAAAATTTAGGATAGCATGTATTTTTGAATGCTGTATCATAAGAAAAATAGGACGGATGAAAAAAATATGTTGGCCGATTCTCAGACCTACCCGATATGCACACAAAATTTCATGAGAATCGGTCGAGACATTTCGGAGGAATTCAACAAATAAAAAATAGGGGTTGATCGTAGAGGAATGAAAATTAGGGTTGTATGTATTTTTGAATGCTGTATCATAAAAAAATAGAACAGAAAATTTTGTCTGAAAATAAAAAAATTAAATAAAGGGGTGGGCCACCCTTAACATTAAGGGGGATGAAAAATAGATTTTGTCCGATTCTCAGACCTACCCGATATGCAAACAAAATCTCATGGAATCGGTCGAGCCATTACGGAGGAGTTCAACTTCTAACACCGTGACACGAGAAGTTTATATATTAGATATATATATATATATATATATATATATATATATATATATATATATATATATATATATATATATATAAATATATATATATATATATATATATATATATATATATATATATATATATATATATATATATATATATATATACAGGGTGAGTCATTGATATGGGAAAGCTTGATTGCACCTACACCGTGAATGATATCGAAACGAACCAAAAGGTTCTGCAAATGTGAGATCAGAGTGCAGTTCGTAAAATTATTTTACCCTTTACAGGGTGTACCATTTTTACGGAACAAACTTTAAGATACTTTTTTTAAAAAACACTTTATATTTTTCTACACATATTTGAATTTGGCCTTTATTGAGATTTGTAAATTCGTTGAGTTTTTGCAAATCGCCTCAGCCGTTCAGAAGTTATTCAATTTTTTCTGAAAATTAATGCCTTTGCAGGCATTTTTTAAAAAAATCGCAGGGCACTTGGTTTTTTTGATATCAAGTTGTTATTTGGACTGTGTCTAAGTAATTGTTCTGGGTATCTTTTGACGGAGAGATAATCTATTTTAATTGTGACATTACTTTACTGTGACACATTGATTTTGGTACACTTTGAAAGGTACATATCTTGATTTTTTCAAATGGCACTCTATTTATTTGATTACTTAGTCGCATTGAACATGTCATTCTTCACCTTTTCTATATTTATGTTTTTTTCCAAAAGTTGATGGTTTAGAAGATAATTCACATTTTCAAAAAAATCAACAAATTATTTCATCTTTTAAACGAGTGACATGAAAAATAATAAATTCTGATAACAGACGTCAACGTAACTGCTACGGGCGTCAATTTCAAAGTTTTATGAGAAATTATTGAAAACAAATTATTGAAGCTCATTACAGGGTGTCCCATTTTGGGTACATTTGAATGGTATCTCCGTTATTTTTGAAGATAGAGGGTTGCGGTTTTCGCGACACTATGCTACTTTTTCGTATAACTGAAGATGCCGTCAACATAATTTTAATAACTCTTTCAGTTTTTAAGATACAGGGAATTTTTGAAAATGTGGCGTTTTGGGATCCCCGTCGTATCGCCGTTATCCTTCATCTTATCGAAAAGGTATTATAAAATTCTTATAGCTTTTTTTCCGTAGAATGCATTGGTGTAGATAATTTTTGTTATATATTTACTATTTTTGAGTTATAAAGCAAACTTATGTTTTTTTAAATGGAATACCCTATATATTTATAGACTATAAAATTTGTCTTTTTTTTACCTTTTCAAAAATATATGATAGTATAAACTTTTTCTCAGAAACGCGCAAATAAAAGACAATTTTCTGAAATTGAATGCATAAATCAATAGAAGGCCATGAATGACAACAATGAACAAGTTAAAGTCTGTTATCAGAATTAACTGTTTTCCATGTCACCCGTTTAAAAGATGAAATAATATGTTGATATTTTTGAAAATGTGAATTATCTTCTAAACCATTAACTTTTGGAAAAAAAACAAAAATATAGAAAAGATGAAGAATGACATGTTCAATGCGACTAAGTAATCAAATAAATAGAGTGCCATTTGAAAAAATCAAGATATGGCCTTTCAAAGTGTACCAAAATCAATGTGTCACAGTAAGGTAATGTCGCAATTAAAATAAATTATCTCTCCGTCAAAAGATACCCAGAACAATTACTTAGACACAGCCCAAATAACAACTTGATATTAAAAAAACCAAGTGCCCTGCGATTTTTTAAAAAAATGCCTGCAAAGGCATTAATTTTCAGAAAAAATCAAATAACTTCTGAACGGCTGAAGCGATTTGCAACAACTGAACGAATTTACAAATATCAATAAAGGAAAAATTTAAATATGTGTAAAAATGTATAGAGTGCCCTTTAAAAAAAGTATCTTAAAATTTGCTCCGTAAAAATGGTACACCCTGTAAAGGGCAAAATAATTTTACGAACAGCAACCTGACCTCCCATTTGCAGAACCGTTTGGTTCGTTTCGATATCATCAAGGGTGTAGGTGCAATTAAGCTTTCCCATATCAAAGACTCACCCTGTATATATATATATATATATATATATATATATATATATATATATATATATATATATATATATATATATATATATATATATATATATATATATATATATATATATATATATATTAGATATATATATATATATATATATATATATATATATATATATATATATATATATTTAGCAGCAGCAAGAATAAGGTACATATGTAGCTACTAGAAATCACATTATACAAGAAAAGAAAGAAAATGCTAATTAATCTTAACAAAACAAAGTATTGCCGCTGCTGAAAGAAATTAAGTGCACAAACAATGGTATTTGAAATGCTGTGTGTGCGCCTCATTAATTATATGTGTTCAAGTTGTGGCTATGTTAACAGAACAAAATAAAGAGCCACCCAATATGATAATGGTCCACACTAAAAAAAAATACAATTAATAAACAATCCTCTCAAAACCTAAAACAAGATCAGGACCTTCATGACAATAACAAAGCTTAAGCATTAACAATCAAATCAAATATTCAATTTGAAAATTGCTTTATCAACTTTCTAATTTCCTTTTTTACTTTGTGATAAGGCTTTATTCTAATATTTTGTGGCATACTGTTGAATATCTTGGGCCCAACACAGTAAATGTGGTTTCGACATGTGCTATATATATAATATATATATATATATATATATATATATATATATATATATATATATATATATATATATATATATATATATATATAATTTATGTATATCAATGAAATTAATGAAAGGATGAATGAGACCAATATTCAAAATTGGCAGTTCAATGATAGTTTCTATGCAGTCGACAAAAATCGAGATAAATTTAGTTTTTCCGATGCAATTGCTATAAAGAATATTTCAAATTTTCCAAAATATGAATTAGCAATTGTACAGTTCGCAATCACTTTTTTCATATTGAACTGCTCCTAAGCTACCGTTGAGGGAGATTAGGTGATTAACTTTCGATTTAATAAATTGCCACAAATAAACTAATTTACATAATATATTTATAAGCAATTCGGTATACATACAAAGGAGAGATACAATATTTAAGGTGTACGTGGTTCAATTACAGAAGATACGATAGAAGTTTGTCGGATCTCCGGAGTTCTAATCTTAACTAACTAATTTTCTACCTGTCCTTTCTCATAAACTGCCCTGACGCCCCGTTTCCCCCTCAGTCTTTGCGTGGGAAGGAACGACACGTGGACATATGCGAAATATCGTCCTAAGACCCTTACTCAATAAATATAGTTTATCAAGGCAGTTGACACATATAACAAATTAAACAGGCTGAAAAAGAACACCCAGATAAGGGCTCTCAGAACAACATCTTGAAATATATATTGGTTGATGTCTTCGAAACAAAACAATATATGAAATATTATTCCAGGTAAGCAACAGTAATTACAAAAAGGGGGGAGCAGCAGAACTCCATCACTAAGGTCGTATTTTTCGTGTCGAGATGCGATTCTTAAGAATACAATTATATTTTGAAAAATCACGCAAACCGAATTGAAAAAAAAAATAAATTATTTTATTAAAAAATTGTGAAGGAATCGTGGTGGAGAAAAAGAGTTAAAACCAAAAAAGGATTTCAAGTCGACATAAACTCAATATACTTACTAAATTTTAACCCTCTAAATCAATCGGCAGAACCTGTGGAGTTCGGCAATTTTTCAAAAACCAAAAAAAAAAAAAAAAAAATCCCGTAAAATTGGGGACGGTCAGAAAAAATTAACCAAATTTTTATAGTTTCGTTCTGCAACGAGAACAATGCCAGGTACGAGAACAATGCCAGCTAATTTGACTCGATGGGAGCCGCTGGAGATGCCAATATGTACCGGGAAATAAAAATATACTACTATTAGATATATCAGACGTAAAAAATTTTTCGAAAATTGTGGTCTAGTAAGTCTAAAACGGATAGAGAAAGAGTTAAAACCAAAAAAGGATTTCAAGTCGACATAAACTCAATATACTTACTAAATTTTAACCCTCTAAATCAATCGGCAGAACCTGTGGAGTTCGGCAATTTTTCAAAAACCAAAAAAAAAAAAAAATCCCGTAAAATTGGGGACGGTCAGAAAAAATTAACCAAATTTTTATAGTTTCGTTCTGCAACGAGAACAATGCCAGGTACGAGAACAATGCCAGCTAATTTGACTCGATGGGAGCCGCTGGAGATGCCAATATGTACCGGGAAATAAAAATATACTACTATTAGATATATCAGACGTAAAAAATTTTTCGAAAATTTTGTGGTCTAGTAAGTCTAAAACGGATAGAGAAAGAGTTAAAACCAAAAAAGGATTTCAAGTCGACATAAACTCAATATACTTACCAAATTTTAACCCTCTAAATTAATCGATAGAACCTGTGGAGTTCGGCAATTTTTCAAAAACCACGAAAAAAGAAAAATGTCGTAAAATTGGCGGCGGTTAGAAAAAATTAACCAAATTTTTATAGTTTCGTTCTGCAACGAGAACAATGCCAGCTAATTTGACTCGCCGCTGGAGATGCCAATATGTACCGGGAAATAAAAATATACTACTATTATATATAGACGTGAAAAATTTTTCGAAAATTGTATTCTAGTAGGTCTAAAACGGATAGAGAAATTACTGCTTTCGTTCGCTACACTGCATTAATATATATTTAATGGGATAAAATACGACTAGTAAAAAAGAGTTGAATAAGGAACAAAGGACTTAATATTTGTGGATAGGAAATCTAAACGTAATTATTTTAAAAAATGTTTAACTGAAGACTGAAAAAACCAGTCCGTTATTCAGAAACACTCGATTTATTTGTTATTTTGCTAGGGAAAATGAAATGAACAAATAAAAAATTACGAAAACAAATATATCAATACAATAATTATTTGATACTTAATCTGATTAATAGCTTCCCATTTCTTCATCAATAATAACTATCACCTTGAACCCAAACTGAACGAATTCTGTTCAATTATTTCGCTCAAATAGATATAAGCGGTCCAGAAGATTGATCAAGTTATCGATTATCTCCAATTTCACTTGAAAATGAGAAAGAATGTAAGTTTTTATTAGCATGAATAGCACTCAATAGAGCAACACGCATAATTTTTGATGCGTGAAATGATGTTTTGAGATGTTACGCTTGAAATTGTAGCATACGAAAACAAACTCCTCGATCTTTTTATAATTAATTCTATTTTTATGTAATTGGTTATACGCTCGAAGCATCTCAATTTCTGCGTTTTGGCGAGGATATTTAATGAAGGTTAAATACTTTGCTTGAATTATATCAAGGTTGGATTTATTGCAATTTAAATAACGTGCGAATACTGTAATAGATAAATTTAACAGCGTGAAGTAGTGATGTTTTCACAATTTTATGGAAAAATTGAACTGTTTTAAAACATTTTCATAGTTGATCATGGTGGCTATAAGACAAATGGTAATCAGATGCGTGCCTATAAGATGAGAGAATTGAGTTACTAGTATAATAATGGACGCAATAGCTGCAGAACCCCTGTCGCTATTACATTTTTAAAAAAGAAACAAGTCGGCAACCTTCCTCCGATTTTTGAGTGAATTTAGGTAAGAGGTCCATAGCCGGTCGTCCTTAAGCCTCACTGAACTTTTCTTATTTGAGTCAAGCAGAGTACCTAGGTGCAGAATTCCAAGCAACACAAGCAACTTAGGCATAAACAGAGTTTTATCGAGTGAAAGATAACTAAGCTTCTCTGGAGCTGACCAAGCAATAGTGGAGACATGTTGACGATAGTTTAAATTGGACATACTATTTGAAGTTTGATGGGAGAAGTTTTTCTTGGAAACCTGGTTGTTTGTAATTCACGGGCATTGAAAGCAACCAAATTATGATATCCCAGGTAGAAATTATCTTTAGATCGCTATTTATGAATTCAGATGGCGCTGCACGTTGAATACCAGATGTAGAAGCACTAACGGGCGTCTAGTGAGGATATTATTAGAGTACAACTGTCAAAGAAACTCAACATTTCGTTTTCAGTCACATTCAATAGATCATTAATAATTACAAGAGAAAGCGAAGTTGACAAGATAGACCCTTGGGTCTCACCGACGTTTACAGTAAGCAACACGTATTTTCCTTGATTATTTATTCTACCTACTGCTAAGGGATTAGCCTGCTGAGCTTTGACAGTGCCCAGATATTTATAAAGATTTGAAAGGCTAGAGGCTACGTTACACATAAAATTCATATCTCTTGTATAAACCTTCTTTATAGAAACCCACATAGGTTGAGTACTAACCTATAGGCTTGTATGTTGAAATTTTGTGTGAAGTATCTATGTATTGAAACAAATGGAAAAATAGCTTATGAAGTTGGAAAAGCTAGCGAAAAAAAATTCGGACATCCTACTGCGTAGCACTAGGAAATGTAAAACCCCTCGGCGCATGCGCATATCGTAATGCCTATCTAAAATCGGGCCAGATCCCAACTTTTTGTCGTGAGACTACAACCCCTTTAGCTTCGCCTCGGGGTAATAATTTGTGGCTCTCACTAAACAACTATGGTTTTCAAGAGCAGTTAAGTACCTAATGATTTATGATTCCCAGAAATTTGATCATTTCTACTATGATTTTTTTCAACTAATTTTATAAAAGAGTGTTTTTAGAATTGTCAGTAGTACGTCAGTTTTGCGGGGACGTACTCTGATCAAAGTTTCTTAGTAGTTAGTCAAACCTGTTTGCTGTAAGTTCAATAAATATGATTTTTTTATCTAGAAAAATATCAAATTGAATGAAATAATCTGAAAGAATCCTAAGAATAATATAGACGTTCACTGACATCATAAGTA
Organism: Cynegetis impunctata; assembly: GCA_030704885.1. NCBI lineage: Eukaryota > Metazoa > Arthropoda > Insecta > Coleoptera > Coccinellidae > Cynegetis > Cynegetis impunctata. Next base: position 16,180 of record JARQZK010001446.1, read on the forward strand.
GCAGCATAAAGATTGAAAACCAGCTTTAATTGAGATTTCTAATATAGGAACCATAAATATAGATTTGCGATTAGAAATGAAGGTCTTTTTCAATTCAATATTTTTAGCAGGTTTTCACTTTGAAAACCTGCTATTAAAATGGGTGCGATTAGCAAAAATGGACCTAGGACCAAGATAGTTTTTCGTTTCATGACTTTTTATGATGCTTGGCACCAAAAACTCAATTTCATATATATGTATATATATATATATATATATATATATATATATATATATATATATACATATATATACATATATATATATACATATATATATATACATATATATATATACATATATATATAAACGTACTATACCGATAATTTTACTCCACATCTTTAATGTTTTCCCATGACTCATTTCTTTGTTGTTAGATAAATAATACCCTATTATTTTTATTTTCAAACATTACGTAGGTAAAGGTTTCTTTGGTTTCCCTTACCATCTAATGATAACATTTTTGAAGGTTAATATTAGACTGAATAGCATATAATAAATAACTAGCAAGACAAAGCAGCCTTATTTTTTCAATTTTTTCGCATCAATAAATGTCAAAGAAATTTCAATTACGAATATCGAAGTGAAACGTCAACTCTTTAATAAAATCGAGTTTTTTAAGATTCAACCAGCCTGTTATTGCTAATAATTATCAAGAGATTAAAAATAGATCACAGGCAACAACAATTCGAATAAATAATTAAATATTGCAAGCTGAAAATATGGCAATGACCCCAAACTTAAGCTGAGAGTTTCAAGGTTTTTATAAACTGTAAGTAACTTTTTTTAAAAGATTTGAAATTCTAAATAAATAAAAAATTTCACTAAAAACGGCTACTTCCATATAAACGAACTATACCGATAATTTTGCTCTACCTATTTAATATTTTCCCGCGACTAATTTCTTTGTTATTGTTTATTTACTCGTTCTTAGTTCTCGCGGATAGCATTAATTGCCTCCGTGGCAAAGTTTGACCAAATCTCCCATACCGGAGAGTTCAAACAATAAACCACAATGAGGGTGATTGTCTTCCGTATCAGAGGATTTTGTTTGTTGTACTATTTTCATCTTCAAATTTTCAATCCAATGCTTTGCTACGCCGTTCTGATGAGGACCAAAGAGTCCGAAACACGTGTCAACGGCTGCTTCCATATAAACGTACTATACCGATAATTTTACTCCACATCTTTAATGTTTTCCCATGACTCATTTCTTTGTTGTTAGATAAATAATACCCTATTATTTTTATTTTCAAACATTACGTAGGTAAAGGTTTCTTTGGTTTTCCTTACCATCTAATGATAACATTTTTGAAGGTTAATATTAGACTTAATAGCATATAATAAATAACTAGCAAGACAAAGCAGCCTTATTTTTTCAATTTTTTCACATCAATAAATGTCAAAGAAATTTCAATTACGAATATCGAAGTGAAACGTCAACTCTTTAATAAAATCGAGTTTTTTAAGATTCAACCAGCCTGTTATTGCTAATAATTATCAAGAGATTATATATATACATATATATATATATATATATATATATATATATATATATATATATATATATATATATATATATATATATATATATATATATATATATATATATATATATGTTCATATGTATGTATGTATAAGCTTATGTATTTTAGCGTTGTTTACACGATAAAGGGCGCAATTTTGAAGCAATAGGGTTGAAAGTTTGTAAATAGGTAGTTTCGTATGATATCTTGGATGGGATTCATTTTGGATCGAATTGTTTGGGGATGCTGACCCCTTAGGGGGGAAATAATTCTTGTTCCCACGACAGAAGGCGTAATTTTGTAGCAATAGGGTTGAAAGTTTGTATCTAGGTAGTTTCGTATGATATCTTGAATGGTATTGGTTTTGGTTGAAATTCGTTAGAGGGTTGACCTCCCGGAGGAAGAAGTAAATGTTATTTACACGATAAAGATCGCAATTTTGGAGTAATAGGTAGGGTTGAAAGTTTGTAAGTAGGTATTTTCGAAAGATATCTTGGATGTTGTTTGGTTTTGGTTCGAATTGGTTGGGGGGTTGCCCCCCAGGGGAAAGAAATAAATCTTGTTTACATGATAAAGGCCTAATTTTGGAGCAATAGGATTGGAAGTTTGTGAGTAGGTAGTTTCTTATGATATATTAAATGGAATTAGTTTTAGTGCGAATTGGTGGGGGGTTGACCCCCCAGGGGAGGAAATAAATTTTGTTTACACGATAGAAGGCGCAATTTTGGGACCATAGGGTTGAAACTTTGTAGGTAGGTAGTTTCGTATGATATCTTGTATAGTATTTATTTCGATGTGAATTGGTTGGGGGGTTGACCCCCCGGAGGAGGAAATAAATCTTGTTCATGCGATAAAGGGCGCAATTTTGTAGCAATATGGTTGAAAGTACGTAGTTTCGTTTTATATTTTAGATGCGATTGGTATGGGACGAATTGGTTGGGGGGTTGTCTCCCGGGGAAGAAGTAAGTATTTTTTACACATTAAAGGGCAATTTTTCCTTAATTTGGAACAAAAATCATGAATGAATGAATAGATTTTTTTAAACTGGATACGTTATGAAAACCTGCTTTTCTGATGCAGCTCGCTGTGATAGAGTTTTTTGTAGTATAATTCTATGAAATAGACTCATTGACATCTATTTAAACCACAAAAATACACAAATAGGTGAAAAAAATGCTTTGATAATTTTTGTATCTTATACTTAGTTTCTAGAAGTCTTTTTGTAATCAAAATACCAAAACTAAAAAAAAATGTGAATACACATTGAGTAGTGCCACTTTCATTTATTAATTAAACCTCTGGGGAAATATATTTCGTTACACATGTTTCCATTAACTGTCTAGAGTTTAATTTCTTGCACGGCCGAAAGTGGAAGCAATTTGGTCAGAATATTCTCTGGGCGACGTTATAACCAACAAAACTCAACAAGTTTGCTCATCGAGCTTTTTACCGCCTCCTCAACTTTGCCGCCTCAGATCTCTCGTCAATTATTAACGTATTTTTCCTGGAAACAATCTGATAAGACTAGGTCAATAAGATGTTTTTCGAGGAAACAGAAAATATCACGAAGTTCGTGCTCAGCAGCAATTTTTATTGTGTAAATCCAATTACTCTGGTTTTAACGGACACTCTAGAGTGCAGAAAAGGTTTGAATTTTACTCATACTTTTTTTATATTTACTTCTCATAGATTTCAACATTGGAGAGGATTTGAAAGTAATGGAAAGTAAGTATTAATTTTATTCAATAAGTATTTGAATGCAAAAATGCTTATATGACTACTAGGGATTTCATAAATATACATTTCGCATTTGCTTATTAAATTAAGTTATGCTGATGAAATGAAGCAGATTCAATGCGTCACCAAGCTGTTTCCACATTTTTCGCTTACATCATCACACATATTGAGATCTGAGAGCCCTTTAAGACTTGGATACTGTATCCGAGATACGCGTATCCCTGATACAGAAAATACATGCGTTTATATGTACGTTTTCACACTCAATTCAGCACAGCATACCGTATCGCGATACTAAATTTCTGAATCTCGCTCATTCAGCCGCCGGCGACAGTATCCGAATCCGGGATACCGAATTATCATTGTGGCTTATGGACCTGTTCAGACTTGCATACTTTTGCGATTCAAAAAGCACAATAGCATAGGCGTACAATATTTTTATTATTTATTAGTATGAGTGAAGTGGAATAGAACGGTTTTTCGATTGTACCATGGAGAATAAAGTTTTTGATAACGAGAAATTTATAAGTTTGGTAGAACCGAATTCTTTTATATGGGATACAAGTAATGAAAATCATTTCGACACAAATATAAAACAAAAATGTTGGGTGGAAATTACCAAACAGATGTGTGAAAATTTTGAAGAAATGACAATTGTTCAACAAAATGAATATGGTAGGTATATTTATAAAAGTAATTATACAGTGCATTCAAGAAGGAATGCATAAATTCATTAGCTAAATAAATCAAATTATTATATTATTAAAAATTCTCGAAACAAGACGATTATTTGTCGAAAGCTTACTGATTTTTACAATAATCATCTCAAGATGGATAACAAAAATTAAATGAAATATTTCAATAATATTGTTTATTAGCGATGAATAATGAGTTTATTCGTTAATTTATATTGCTTTTAAGTTTTTACGGATTGCAGTGAAAACTCTTTAGATAGGCGAATTGATGTTTAATTTGTATTAATCAGTGCACTACTATCTAGTAACTGTTCGAAAACTATCAAGTAAATTGTAAGTAACGGAAATAAATTATACATGGTACACTGTAGTTAGAGCCCAGAAATATAATATACCACAGCATAGCGCACTCCTCAATGTCCATTTCATAAAAAGCACCGTACAGCACTGATATTGTACTGATAAAATTTATTTACAAAACTATATTCTAACAAAAGATAATAAAAAAAAAATCTTGACTGTATCTGGCCTAAATTCTGTATCTCGCATACAGTATCTCGGATACAGAATCCTAGTCTGAAAGGGCTCTGATTCAGAGGCGGAGCCTAGCTGATAACATTGAAGCATGGCTCTTTAAAACCAACTCTGAACACTTTATATGAGAGATTTGAAAGTTTTTTGAGTTTTTCATAACAATGTTAGTTAGTTAGTGAAAGTTGGAAGCGATATGCAGGTGAAAACTTACTCCAGAGAAAATACTGAGAAGCTGAAAGGGTACAAAGATGCAAATTCATCATACTTACAATGTGGGAAAAATGAAGAGAAGTCCAGGCTTGATATTGTCAACTTTACTCCTTTTTGTATATCTATTTCTCTCTTCAGAGAAAAACCTCATGAAATTAATGGAGAGTTTACAGAACGAGAGGAAATTTTATTCTGCACTTGTTCATGTGCTGCTAGGCTCGGTATTCTTTCAAATTCCTTTCCTTATGAATGGAACTGGCATTTTTTACAGAAATCTCCTTTTGGCTGCAGCATCTTGAATTCGCATTATTAAAGACAACTAACCTTAATCTCAATGATCGGAGTTAATAACCTGGAAGAATGTATTTTTTTTGTAAAAAGCAAAGAGCTTTATTATTATTATTAGCGTTGTGTGGTTCTTCTCCAGATTTTTTTTTCCATATCTTCAATAAAACAATCTTTTCCTTTTCTTCAAAATGATTTTCTCTCTTTCTACAAAATATTTGTTTGGTTTCGAAAACTGATGAACAAGCCAACACTTGCATATGTATATGCTTTCGAATTAGTACTTTTCACGCAACCACACTCTCTAAACTTGATAATTCTACGTTTTGCAGAATTTGCACTTTCCATTTTTCACCTTTTGCGCCATAATTTGTGAGAAATCAGAAACTTGTACATGCAATTGCATATGTTAACGTTGGAAATAAAAACTTCATACATCTGGCCGCCAGAGTGCGCCAGCTGTAATGTCAGATCCCAATAATATTGAAGATTCATGGTTTTCGATTTATCGGAAAACATTAGAACTTTTGTAGGAGAATATCGACCAGGAAAATGCAATTTATTATGTCTAGGTAGCAAAGCATACTAATAATAACGTCAACAGACTGCCCCTTCAATATTTGGTGGAATATTGCTCAAAATTATAAACGAACCAAAGTAAGGCACCCTTTTTTTCTGCTATATTTACTTCTGATATAAATTTAGTACTAAAAACCGATTATTAGCACATTTTGCGCCACTTGCCCACCGTTGGGCATTTTCCGTCTTTCTGTTCGGACCGCATGCCCACAGGTGGGCATTTGGTTTTGTTTATTTTAAGTCACCGTGCTCACCAGTGAGCACCGTTTATATTAATTTCACGTATGCTGACGTATTTAGCGGTCCTACGAGATACCAAAACTTGCCTTGGACCGGGCAGAATTAATATACCGGGTGAGATTTTGAGGGCTGAAAAAATTTATATATTTTGGTATTTAAACATAGTTTATTACAAAAGTAAACGAAATTAAATTGAGATATGGTACAAACATGAATGAAACAATTAATTTCAATCAAATTCAACAAAAAGTAATAATATAAACTCATTCAAAGGCAAAAAACTGTATCTGAGCAAGCTGCATTAGAAAAGCAGGTTTTCATATCATATCCAGTTAAAAAAATGTATTCATTCAATCAAGATTTTTTTAAAATTTCAAACCAGCTTTCCTTCTATTTGAATTACCAACTTTCAATCCTATTGCTTCAACATTGCGCAGTTTTTCGTGTAAACAAGATTTATTTCATTCCTTGTGGGTCAACCCCCTAACCTATTCTTACCAAAATCAATAAAATCCTAGATGACATAAAAACTATTTACATACCAACTTTCAAACCTATTGCTCTAAAACTGTGCGGTCTATCACGTGAACAAGATTTATTTCCTCCCATACCAACTCGTACCAAAAGCAATTCCATCCAATATAAGTTCATACAAAACTACTTATTTGCAAACTTTCTACTCTAATTCTCCAAAATTGCGCCCTTTATCGTGTAATCAATATTTATTTCCTGCCCGGTGGTCAACCTCCCAACCAATTCGTACCAAAACCAATCCCATAAAAGAAATCATACAAAACTACCTACTTGCAAACTTTCTACCCTAATGCTCCAAAATTGCGCCCTTTATTGTGTAAACAAGATTTATTTCCTCCTCCAGGGAGTCAACCCCCCGACAAATTCGTACCAAAACCAATCTCATCCAAGATATCATACGAAACTAACTACTTGCAAACTTTCAACGCTATTGCTCCAAAATTATCTCCAGGAGCTTACCCATCACAAATAACAAAATAGAACTTAAAATAAAAGTGAAGCAGTAATATAAATATATAGAAATAGAGAGAGATTGCTGTATTTTCAAAACAATTATAGAACTTTTGATAATGGGATAATAGCGCGAAATATATATCCAGTAAATTTAGCAATTTAAGTTGAATCAAGCCAAGTGTATATAAATCATTAAAATACACTACAGAAATATAATAGCTTCAACAAAATTCACAAGTTTTCAGTAATTGTTAATATTAATGGCATCAATCCTATGTATTGATAATTTTTCACGATACCATTAGATACTCTTAAAGTTATCGGGTGTTTATAATTACAGTGCTTTCTTACATAAACATTACAATAATCATCAACTAAAAAAGGAGATAATCATCTATTTTCTTTTCAATAATAGACTGTCCAGATTTGTTATCTCAATAGATTTTCACGTTCCGAGACTAAGTAGTAGAAACGAAATGTGCTTCTATTTACCTCTGCCAAGAATCAATGTTTTAATAAAGTCCCCAGTTTACAACATTTGTAAAACTTATAATCGTTTCTATTCAGAATGTGATATTTTTGTTGTTCCATTTAGATGCTTCAAGTATATAATTCGTAACAAGTTAATTAATATGCAAGTATAACTACAATCTAATTGCAACCTCTCCTCATCCATCCTGTAGGGGTGATATATATGCATTGTGTTCAAACTCTCTGTACTGCCAAGTCAATTAGAATTCTACAATATATATTATTTCATTGTTATTTGTATGGATCACTGTATATTGTATGTTGTTCTATTGTTCTGTTGTTATACTTATACTCATTCATAACTGTAAACCATACTATGTCTGTCTTATAATTGGGATTACTCCTGTTAGACAATAAACCCTTTTTTTTTTTTTTAATAATAAAGAAAAAATAAAGAAAGGAATTATAATGTTTTTCAAAATATAGGGTAAGTCCGGGTGAGATGCCCTACAATTCGAAAAAAAATATTTTTTTAAAATGCAACATCTCTATGTCGAAAACAAATGACGGAATAGTAAAAGCAAAGTTTATTTAAGCATTTTACAAATACAAACAAATTAAATTATATCACATTTAACGAAAAAATAATTATTTAGTAAAAATACGACTTTGCCATCTCTCCCGACTTATAAGGGATAGATGGCACAAACTAAAATAAAATCTTAAAGTTAACAAAAACACAAAAAAATGTCTTTTAATTATTTTCGGCCAAACTTCCCACATGAGTCACACTTATTTTCAAATTAAGTGCAATTTTCGTGCATCCACCGATTGCAATTAATGCAACGGATCCAGTCATCTGAACGAGTTGTGCTGTTGTAGTCTTCCAAACATCCAACACATTCGTTCTCATTAAATTCCTCGTTGATGTCGCTATCGCTGTCTTCTTTTGATTCAAAATCTTCATCTGACTCAGAGGAAGGCAATTCAGGCTTGGTCTTCTTCGCTTTTTTAATTGGTTTTAAAACAGATTTGATTTTTGCTGCACCTTTACGTTTTGCAAGTCTTTCTTTTAATAATTTGGCCTTCTCTATATTTTCTGGTGAAGTTAATATTGTTGCAACATTTCTACCTCGCTTTTTTAATGCTAAAGGAATTATAGGTAAGGGTGAGATATTATCCAGAATTTTTCCAGCAGATGGAGGTTGACCAGATGATGAGGATGAGCAATGTCTAATTTTTGGTGACTGTTAACTAATGGTGAACCAGGTCGAGGATCAGGAGATTGAAGATCAGGTGCTGAAGATGGACCAGGTCGAGGCTCCTTAGATCGACGATCAAGTACTGAAGAGGAACTAGCTTGAGGACTAGAAGATCGACATTGAAGTGCTGAAGATTGATTGGACTCAGACTCTGGTAATCGACAATTAGAACCTATTGCATTATCTTCAATAGGCCGAGCACCTATTGCAAAAGTTGATGAAGCATCAGAAACATGATAGGCATGTTCTGGTACAGCTTCAGGGTTATACGGAAAAATTCCCGTGGCTCTAAATGAAGAAACTGCATTGTCATTAGTTGCTGCTTTAGTCCATGCTTCGGCCAATAATTTGCCAAATTGCAATCTGGTTATTTTTCTGCTTGGATTTGTTTTTCATAAAAAGGTGACAAGCTTTGTTAAACGCAGATTTTAATGATTTGAACACACCCCACGGTCTAAAGGCTGAAGGTAATGGGTAGTGTGGCTAGGCAAGCACAATAAAATAATATCATTTCTTTCCGCAAGTTCTAATACTTCGGCACTGCAGTGAGATGCAAGACCATCGACGATCAACAGTGCTTTTCCTACACCTTTTCTTGGCAGAAATGATCTTTCAACCAAAACAGAAAAATATCAGAGTTCACATACGCCGACTTCTGGTTCATGTAAATTTTTGATCCGTTGGGCATACCATCTTGGAATTCATCTTTTTTGTACTTGCCTTTAAACACACAAGCTGGGGGTAGAAAAGTGCCTTCTGCATTGCAACATGCGATAACCGTTATGGTTTCCCCCTTTTCTCCAGATGTAATTGTGGATACATCTTTTGATCCTTTTTGGGCTATAACATAACCCACTTTATTATTAAGCTGTAGACCTGATTCGTCCAAATTCCATATGGATCCCGGTAACTCGAATAAGTTGTTTCCTTCTAGAATTTCATGTAGTAGTTGAAAATAAGCCAAGACTTTTTCACGGGACATACCTTCAGCGCGGGCTACAGAAACTCCTTCAGCCTTTCTCACACACAAATCTGGGTGGCGTAACAAAAACAAATTTAACCAATCGTAACCAGCTTTTTCTTCCTCATGGTTAAACCTATGGTTTAATTTAAGTTCTACCGCAAATTCATATGTCATGGTCCTCAAATCATCTCGAGTGGGAGCAAATCCTCTCTTTTGTAGCTTTTTAATGTGAGCTACTAACTTCAACTCATTAGCCATTCCTAAACTTCCTGTTGGTCCCATGGCTTTTTTTGATGCGTCATTATTCTGCACCCGACGCCGTAATGTCCTTGATGGTATATTAAAAGTTCTGGAAGCCAGGTTTATTCCCATACCATTTCTTACTGCGGTTATCGCTCGCTGAAGAGCATCTTCCGACCAAGAACCTCTTGTGGAACCTGGTTTTCTAATATATTTCGTAGGCATCTGAAACAATACATCAATAAATATTCATCGCATACAGACTATGAGCATGATTTTGAATTTTATTGCATAGTTTTGTATCAAATATAGTGAGGCATCTCACCCGACTAACAGTGTGCCATGTATCCCAAATACCGGGTTAGATGCCCCACCCTATAACAAAGACACTACGTAAGCTATCGGATTTATGAATAGCCCATTACATAACCTTAAACTACCACAACAAACTCTACTAAAATCACCTGTTAAATTAACTGCTTTAAAAATATACAAACATTTATATATGTATCTAAACAATTTCAAACCTGTTTGGAAAATTATAAACTTGATAACTTACGTTTATGACACACTATTGACACACTACACTTCTACTTATTAACATGTGGTATTAAATGACGAGGCGGCGTATCGGCAGCGCCATCTGTCATCGCCTAGCCAAATAGTTGCACTTTGCCATCTATCCCGGTGGGGCATCTCACCCGGACTTACTATTCAAATAGTCAAAGAAAAAATAATACAAATAACTATTTCAACTACTTTATTATCTCAGGCTATTTGATTCTCTTCATAACATCAAAATCAACTTCCCAGGGTGAGACCCATATTTATTAAAATACACAAATACTTGAACGATCCTGAAATTTTTCAAGAACAAGTAGCAAACATTGGAGGTTGTGTACACAACATTTATTCTTAAAATTCTACGTAATTATTAACGCATAATGGTGTAGGCGCTCGTTTTTATATAGTTTCGTTGTAATTCCATTAGGAGCCGTATTCTAACATTCATAATTTAGTCTAGTCTAGTCGATACTACCACTTATTATCTTTAATAGTAGATGAAAATATCCATTATGAAACAATCTGATCAATTCCAATTACTAAGAGGAAGAAAATGTTCAAAATGTATTGGCTTGACGTTGATCGGAGAATTCGTTATTTATTTTGGCAATTTGCATAGATACAGGTCTGAATAAATCAGAAACATTAAATACAAATAGCATGCTTGCATATCGTGAAAGATGGTACTTGAGGTATATTTGAAAAAATTGTTGTAACTATATATTAATATTTGCCAGTTTTATACGCTTTGAATAAAGACAAAAACAAAGTGCATCAATAAATATATCATATATAGGTATGCATCATGTCAAATAACCTTTCAAGTAAAATCACCATATTTATTTCCATATAAAATTATGATTTATATATATATATATATATATATATATATATATATATATATATATATATATATATATATATATATATATATATATCAGTGGCGGCTCGTGAGGTTTTGGTTTGAGGAGGCTACAAGAGGTGTTAAGAAATACACCATAGGCAAAAATGTTTAGGATTTCAAGGTCAACCGCCTTATGATTTAAAGAAAATCAAAGTAAAACAAGCACCCTAAGCTATTAATTTGTTTTCACTTTCGAGTGTCTACCTTGAGACCTACAACTCCTATTTACAATATTCACAAAAACTCTTCTCAGCCAATTAGTCAATTCATCTATTCATCAAATTTTTTCTTTCACAAAATAGGTACCTGCATACCTACTTAACGAATTTGTTAACAGCTGGTGAGAGCAAATAAAAAGTTATTATATATTTTTGAAGATTAGCGGGATTCTGCGATCTTTAACGTTAGCAAAATGATCTGTAATATCCTCATAAAATTTTTTGTCTTTCGCCAAAAGTTTTACCAATTCCTTTTCAATAGACAACAAACTAATATTTTTCAAACGATCCTGGCTCATTGAATTTCGTAAATAAGTTTTAATTCTCTTAAGAGTGGAAAACGAGCGCTCTACGGAAGCCGATGTCACCGGGATAGAAACAATTAGACATAAGAGTTTATAAACTTGGGGTAAATCTTGATTCAAATCATTATCAAAAAGGTATTTAATAGTCCTCACATGATTTTCATTTTGCCCCAAAATTTCATTGTCATTATAAACAACACACAGTTCAATTTTTATGGCCATCTTATCAAAAAAAGTGTATTTTTGACATAAATTTTCCAAAAGGTTATCTGGAAAATTAGCCGAAAATCCGGTAAACAAATTTTTATTGAGTAAGTCGAAGAAATGCAGTTCTTTCAAATCAGAGACTGAATTTATTTCGTTTTGGGCTAAATTGAGTCGTATCATCAGTAGTTTGAAATACAGAAAATGGTTTTTTTTAAATACTTCTGCACGAAATTCTGAAATTTTTTCCAAGAGAAATTTGAGCCGATTTCGTGAGTAAATTACATCTTAAATTTTGTGCTGTAAGATGTTTAAAAAATATATAAATTCCTCATCTTGTAAGTAAGATATTAATCCGCGTGCGGTATTTAAAGTTACTTTATCGGTGAAAAATTCCTCACTTTCAACTATAGAATTAAATCCTCAAATCCTAAGCGGCACCAAACAGAGACATTTTCCCTAGTAGAAAGTAAACACTGCCAACAAAATAATTTATTTTTTACCTGTGATCCGGTTAGGCAAGGATGTCTGTCATTATTCCTTGTATTAAAACCGCGGTTTTGTTGTCTGTTACGCTGCACCAAATTGTTTAATTCAGGGGTAGGTCGCAATGTTTTTATCAAAACTTAATCCTCATAGTGCACTAAAGTTATGGGATAACAAATATTCCACTAAGTCACCATTGAAATTTTTGAAATTAACTTCAGTAACCAAACTCATTTTAAAACAATACGCGAGCAATATAAGTAAACACGCTGCACGGCCATTAGTAACTACGATCACACTACGTACGATTCAATTAATGCTTTCCAACGAATTCACTCGATGTCACGCGAAATTCTATAGTTGTGATTGGTCGACATTGTATAAGACTGGGTTCCTATCCGTGTTGCCATTTACATGTGTTTTGCTTTTCCATTGCAATGAAGTATTCATTCGGAGTATTTGCACCGTTGTTTGCTTTTCTGTGGCAGGCATAATGAACGTTGAGACTATACCTTTCCATGCATCCGCAGCGTTGCCACAAATCTTGAAATGAATGAAATGCAGTAAATGTAAATACCTTCTATCGTAATTAATAAATTATATTATATAATGTAGGTTGAAAGGAAGGTAGGTGCATAAAATAATATGATTTTGATTAATATGAATATGCTGAATGCTGACTATTCAATATAATATATGTATTAGTGATACACGGAATATTATTGAGGAGGCTTAGCCTCCTTAGCCTCCTTTGACTAGCCGCCCCTGATATATATATATATATATATATATATATATATATATATATATATATATATATATATATATATATATATATATATATATAAATTCATTACAACGGTAGGTACATAATAACAATATAACAAATATCTACTGATATAACTTGCATGGTGAATGATTCTTACTACCTTTTTTCTACAAAAAAAAAGAAATTTTTCTGATCTTTGAGAAAATGAAAGCAGTTATTAAAAATCATGATTTACTATAACGGTTACAAAATTTAATTTTATTAACACAACAATATGAATCAGATATGGCGTTGCTAGTATTCAAAAAATAAAATGTTCGTAATCATCTATCAAATATTGGAAATCTGAACTCAAAGAGGGCCTTAAAAGCGTTTTTGATACATATAGTCCATACTTGAATAATTTAAAAAATTGAAAGCTAACTTTAATATGAAACAGGTTTTCACATGAAAAAAAAAAGGAAAGGAAACACACGTGTTTCATTCCTCCCTGAAGTATATGTCAGGGAGGCGGGCAGCTTGAGTTTGGGATTAACTCCTTCAGCCAGATCAGAGGATACACTTGTATGTACAAGTGCATTAAGGATAGGTGAGACGGGATATTTATGGAACATAGGAAGTGTGGGTAGGGTTCAGAGGATTAATACTGGCCCAGCATTCGCCTTATAAGTTTGCGAGCAGTGACTTACATTACCATGAGGAAACCTCTGAAAAAAACTCATGGCAGACCAGTCGGCCCCGGGGTTTGAACCCGGGACCTCCCATGAGCATGGGACATCTTCAAGAAAGAACGCTAAGCTTTCTTTATAGGCGAATAAATATAAGGCTATGAATGCAAATTGATTGATTTAACTTATGGATCTGTTTAAGCATGCTATAGAAGAAATACGTCCACGTTTGGTAAAGAAAAACTCTCATTCCATTAAGTCATTGCATATGTGCGCAGTTGCATTGTCACCGAGACAAAATTCCACGAATTACGATACGAATTACTCAAACATCCACTATATTCGACAGATTTAGCACTCATCGATTATTTTCTATTTTCAAATATAAAAACAAAAATCGACTATAGTATAGGGTATGCTATAGTACACCCTGGACCCTGATGGTGATGTACCTCTGACGATAGTGTGTTTTTATATCGTTATGGTTTTACTGAGATGATGTAATGGAATTTTCAATAAAATTGAAAAAATATCTATTTTTATAGAACAGCAATTATATTGAAAAATAAAATAAATTTCATATTTAATAAAGTATATCTTTGTCAACGCTAGGTACTTATCATATAACTTTTGTAACCAGATATTCTGTAAATTATTCTGACTATTAATTAGACATGATGAGATTATATCATGTCTAATTAATATAGATATTTAAAATAAGGAAATTTGAAAGAAATATTCATTTCAAATATCAGTAACATATGTATGACAAAGATCAAAATATTCGTCTGAAAAAATTCTATCGCTTTTTGTCACTTCTCCAGATGATGTGACATAAAATCTTCATATATATCATCTCTGGTATCGGCACCTGTACAATCCCACTCACCCTCTTATTACGCCTCATACAGACGCTCTAAAAGTTATTCATTCTTATATATCCAATTTGTTCTTCTCATAAAATAAGTCGTAATTTCCAGACAACAAAGAAACGCTGCTAATAAACAAACTAACATCGCCATTCGCTGTTACATTGTTAAAGGTGATTCTGTTAAGGGAGCATAGCAATTAAGATTTTAATGGAACCTTAAACCCTATCATTTTGTGTTAGGGGTATTTAGTGACAAAATAATTTGCTTATAAGATAATAATAAAGGAAGAAGTCAGTGGTGGGTACTTTTACGTAAAAGAGGGTTGTAATAATAATCAAGAAAATATACTGAAATCAGAAGATCATAAAAGAGGAAATTGTTTTTGTTACACTGAAGAATATCATTTTTAAGCATCATAAAAAAATTAGATTAGTTAAAGTATTCTCCTATTCATCATTATTTATTATTTAAATTTAGAAAAGTGTGTGTATAGGAATTACGAAATTTAGTTTAGTAAAGAGGTTGAAATGTGATCATTCATTTTGTAATGCAGAAAAATATATTTAAGTGACATCAATTACAAATGCTGCATTAATCATACAATAAGTTCTTAGTATTTTTCACGGTGGCTTGGAATATTAAATTGATATATTGAACAAACAAACATAACGTTGGATTTATAACATGGTGTATTATTATTATTTTGGACCGGGGTCGTTGTGGCTCGGTTAGCCTTCCGGGAACTGCGACCATGTAGATCTTTTGTTCTCTACCCTACCCATTCATTGAAACCCAAGGAGGTCGTCAATGGTGTTGATAAACCCGACAACATCCTTGGGGGCCTTGGCCATTACCTCATGGGTATCCAGAACAGGTTTCCCCATATGAGTGGTTCTTAGTCCCGCCAACTCTGGACACTTGCATACCATGTGTTCAGCTGTTTCTGCTTCTGATCCACAGAGCCTACAAATATCATCTGCCGACTTTCCCATACGGTACAAATGGTACTTGTACCGACAGTGCCCTGTCAGCAGTCCAACCATCACCCGAAGCTCAGCTCGTGACAGCCTCAGGAGCTTTCTGGCGTAGGTCTGTGAAATCTTTACGAACTTCTTTGACTGCGTGGGTCCAGGAGTGTTTCTCCAGAGGGTTACTCTATTATCCAACTCCCATTGTTGAACCGCTGCCTTATATTGGTCTTTTCCAAGACCACAGAAAGGCTCAGGTCCAGCAGGTGTTAACTTTGATGCACTTTTTGCAAGTTCATCGGCTTTTTCATTTCCTTCAACACCACAGTGCCCTGGCACCCACAGTAGAGTCACTTTATTGCCTCTGGCCAGTTGCTTTATGGTATTACGGCACTCCCATGTCAGTAGAGATCCCTGGCTTTGTGATTCCAGGGACCTCAGCGTGGCCTGGCTGTCCGTGGTGATGTAGATATGCGCCCCTTTGAGGTTCATTTTGAGGCACTCCTGAGCGCATACGTAAACAGCCATTATTTCGGTCTGTAGAATAGAGGGTTCACTTCTCAGGGATTTAGAGATCCTCAGTTTAGGCCCATATACCCCAATGCCAGTGCCTCTCTCTGTTTTTGATCCATCGGTAAACCATATGGAAGACTTTTTGTCCAAACGATTAACGAAACTTATTGCACTAGTACGGTCAGCTATGACCGTTTCAAAGGGCGTTTCGAAATCGAAGATAGTTGGCAACATGGTGTAACTTGTATCTTTTCAGAATTATTGTAGATAACGAATATGGAATCGATATTATAAACGAATTTCTCAGTAAACACTTCAAAATGAAAAATGGTTTCATACGAAGTTTAATTTCGAAATAGTTTGAGTCCAATAATTAATGTAACTTTATAGTTTCATAAATCTACATTAGTTTAAGTAGGTATTTAAATTGAATTGTAGTGATGAATTGGCACGTCATTTTATATATAACATTATTTATTTCATAGTTTTGATTTTTTTTGAATAGAACGACGGAATTATGTTCATATAATACTCCACCGAATTTCTCTAAAAGCATCTTCAACTTCCAAATTGATTCAACTTTCATGGACTATTTTCTTTAAATCACTGAATATTGTGTTACAATTGCTTTGACTTGATATTTTTTCAGTGAATTTTGAATTAGATATATCATTAAAATCTGAAAAATATCGTGTTACACTCATACAGTCGATGTCCCAGTCAAATTTCAAATAATTCTTTTCAACTGGTACATACCAATATCAACATTTATTTTTCGAGGTTTCATTCAGAAAAAATATTTTTTTCACTACTTTATGAACTAGTAGTAGGGCAGAGCAGGGTCTTTTTTTTTTATTCAAATATAATGGCTTTGAATTTAATCATTAGCCAACATTATTATAATATAATAAAATTTTTAAATAACAGAATAATTACATTTCAACAAAAAAAAAGGAATGTCAACCTTTATACAATGTATAAAATTGTGAAAAGAATTTGTTTCCGTTTCTTTTTGTCCTTCACTTTAGTTTTACACTTTAATCCTACGATTCAAATTTGTAATCTCCACGTTAAACTTAATAACACCAATTATCACTTGTAGTCCAGAAGTTGAACGACGACATTCCATTTATTTTCTCTATTTATTCCTCCTTCAGGCTCATTACTCACACTAGACTAGAGCCACGGTATAGGAGGTTTATAAAAAACATTGAATAACATATACATACATTGATAATATTGAATTTTGACTGATTAAATTTTCAAATCTAATGATTTGATATGATCATAAAGTATATTGTATACTTCAATTTTGTTCAAGGATAATAGGAAAGCCAAATTATACGGTCGTTGATATGCTATAGCTCCTGATAGTTTTCGTAATAATTCATCACAGTGATGTCTAAAGTTACTACAATTCAATATTAAATGTTCAGGAGTACCCATTTCTCCACACTGACAATAAGGGTCTGGTCTGACGCCGATCCAATGAAGATATTTAGGACAATTCATATGGCCACTTCTCAATCGGCAGATTACTCGAATTAAATCTCTGGAACTAGAGACATTTTTAAACCAAACTTTGTGTAAGGGAGATGCCTGAATTTTACTATATAGTCTACACTTCGATGACTCTTGAAATCTTTGGATCCATTTAGATATAACATTATTTTTTAATGTAAGGAATAAATCAGAATGAACACATTTATCTATATGAATTGTTTGGTTTTCCGCTGCTTCTTTTGCCAATTGGTCAACTATTTCATTTGCATTTATCCCTACATGAGCTTTAACCCACAAGAATCGAATCTGTTTTCCTTGATTCTCCAGTGATTCAATTATTTTCAAAATATTTTTATGAATTATAGAAAATTCTGAGTTAGTTTTGATTTTTTTCAATGATAAAAGGGCGCTTTGACTATCTGAGATTATTAAAAATTTATTTTTGCTGATTACGTGTTCATTATGTAGAATGTAAGTCAATGCAGATAATATTGCTGATAATTCTCCATAAAAAACTGAGTAAAATTTACTCAGGGTAGATATTTCAGACACATTTTCTATTGGATCATATAATGCTATACCCGTTGGAGAAGTTGGGTTTTTTGAGGCATCGGTAAAAATTTTTTGCCAATTATAAAATCTTTCACTGATAATTTCGTCAAATTCAATCTTTGCCAGAGTTTCAGTATATTTGGGAATAACTACTTCTAATGAGTTTACTATAGTCCAGTAATCCAGAGAATAAAGGGGATGTTTTTCTTCTATATAAATATCTTCAAAATGCGTGGTCAAAATGTTGTAACAAGAAACAAGTATTGGATCTTTTTTAACTATCCAATATTTATCCGTTAGAGTGGATAGAAACAATTCATGAAGTTTCTTTATTAAAATGCTTGATATAGACATTCTTTTTATTAGAAACTTAAACGTAAGTATCTCCCGACGAATGTCTAAGGGAGTTTCTGCTGATTCAGATAGTACAATATAGTTAGGGGTTCCTTTTTAACAGTCCTAAAGATATTTTTAATGCCTTTCTCTGCAAAACGTCTAAACCGTTGAGGAAGTTATTAGATGCAGAGCCATAAAATATGCTACCATAGTCAATAATACTTCTGATAAATTTGTTGTAGAAGGTCAAAGCTATATTCTGATCAGCACCCCAATGTTTTTTACATACATATCTTAAGATTTGTAAACTTTTTTCCGTTTTGTTTTTAATATGAGATATATGTTCCTTCCATAACATTTTCCTATCTAGATAAATACCTAAAAATTTTACACATGAAGTATGATGAAAGAAGTAATTGCCAATTAATATTCTATCTGGAATCTCGATACGTTTATTAGTGAATGAACACATTACTGATTTTGATGGAGAAAGGGAATGTCCATGACTTTCCAGAAACGGCAAAAAGACATCCATTGCTTTATTCAAATTATAGCAGCAAGAAATTATATTATTATCTGTGGAATAAAGGACAATGTCATCCGCGTATTGGAGGATCTTCACTTTGACATTCTCAAAAAGATTTTCGATACGATGGTAATATATTACATATAGAATTGGAGATAAAATGCCTCCTTGTGGAAGTCCTGTATTACATAGGTTATATTTCTCCTCATAATGGTCCATTCTCAAATACAATTTTCTATTAATGAGAAAATTGTAAATGAATTCGGAGAATCTGCGGCTCATACCAATCTCCATCATCTCTTGCCTTAATATACTCAAGTTTACATTGTCATAAGCTCCAGTGATATCCAGAAACAATGCCATTAATATATTGTTTTTGGAAAATGTTAAGTAAATGTCAGATATCAGCTGTCCAATATTATCGTAAATACCATGTCCTTTACGAAAGCCAAACTGTGTAGATGGAAATTTTCCATTGAATTCTAACCACCATTCAATCCTAAATTTTATTATTCGCTCAAAGGTTTTCATTATACAAGAGCCCAATGAGAGAGGCCTATAAGATTCTGACAGATTCGGGTTTTTTCCTGGTTTCAATATTGGTATAATGACGAAATTTTTCCAATCTTCTGGAATAATACCAGTTTCTAGTATTTTATTGAAAAGTTTTAATAAAATTTGTTTTGCATTAGGGGGTATCTTATCGAGCATTATATACTGAACATCATCTAGACCTGGTGATGTATTCGAACTTGTTTTAATGGCTCTTTCCAGCTCGAACATTTTAATAGGTTTACATAAAAAAAGCAGGGTCTGTTGAGTCGCGGGGTCTAGTGCCCCACCTGTATAGTTACACGTACACGTTGCATGATATATACAAACGTGTAGGTGTATTATAATTTCGACATTATTACTGTTGAAGGCTCAAGCTACAAAATAAACTATTTTCAATTGATTTTCAGTTATTAAGCATATAAAAATAAATTCGAAGAAGGCATCATTTTAGTCAAAATAATCGGGGTCGAATGAGCCATGTTCAAATGACTCCAAATTGCCAAATAGTTAAGAAAATCAAGAACCAATTTTTGAAATCCTCATCTAGAGAATATATCCCATTTTCGGCTGAGTTTGTGAAAACGTTACCGAAAGCAAGACCCAGAAACCAGCAATCACAATAAGTTGTGCTGTTTTGACTGACCCCCTAGAAAGATACGCCTACTTTAGATGAACAATATAAAAGAAAAACTTTAACTAGGAATAAGATACAAAATTTCAAGAAAAAACAGCATTAGTAAGTAAGTTACTTTTTCAATTAGAAGTTGATGTAACTTTTGTTTTTGGAACGAAGTTCCTTAACGTTGCGAAAGGGGACTAGACGGAAAAAATTAAGACCAAAAGTTGTAACGACACTTTTTGCACGCGCACGCTGTGCGCGTGTTTCTCTGTCTGTCTCTCTCTCTCTCTCATAGAAAGCAAGCCAGTTATTTTCGTTTCGTCTTTCTATTTCGCATTGAACAGTGTGGTGTCGCGACGATTATTTTTGTTGAGTGTATACAGGTTTTTTGTACATAATAAATAATAAAAAATAATAACAATAATGAATCCTGACAGTGTTTCTGCAGTTCCGGATATTGCTAGATTTTATAAATATATATATATATATATATATATATATATATATATATATATATATATATAATCTCTTGATAATTATTAGCAATTACAGGCTGGTTGAATCTTAAAAAACTCGATTTTATTAAAAAGTTCAAACAATAAACCACAAATGTGTGATTGTCTTCCATAGCAGAGGATTTTGTTTGTTATACTATTTTCATCTCCAAATTTTCAATCCAATGCTTAGCTACGCCGTTCTGATGAGGACCAAAGAGTCCGAAACACGTGTCAACGGCTGCTTCCATATAAGAGTTCTATACCGATAATTCTGCTCTACTTTTTTAATATTTTCCCGCGACTAATTTCTTTGTTGTTAGATAAATAGTAACCTATTATTATTTTTTTCGAACATTACGTGGGTAAAGGTTTCTGTAGTTTCCCTTACCTTCTAATGATAACAATTTTGAATGTTAATATTAGACTGAATAGCACATAATAAATAACAAAGAACAACCACATCCGAAAAAAATTTTAACAAGACAAGTCGTCTTTGTTCAAATTTTTTCAAATCAATAAATGTCAAAGAAATTTCAATTTTTTCGAATTTCGTAGTGAAACGTCAACTTTTTAATAAAATCGAGTTTTTTAAGATTCAACCAGCCTGTAATTGCTAATAATTATCAAGAGATTAAAAATAGATCACAGGCAACAACAATTCAAATAAATAAATATATATATATATATATATATATATATATATATATATATATATATATATATATGTATGTATATATCATCAGGGTTTTTGGATTGGCAGTGTAGGTGTAAATAAATATACAATACAAAACTTGATAATGATAAATGTAATCATAAACGTTTCGGAGATGTGTCTCCTTCTTCAGTATGTTTAGAGCCTAATAATCTGTAAATAAAATTTTGACAATGAGTAACAAACAAAAATGGTCATTTTGAGAGTAAAGTCTTTTACCTCTAATTAAAATATAACTACACGAACATTTAAGTACGGTATTTTAACACATATAACAGATCAAGTAATTAAAAAGGGTATCTTAAATTTTAATTACTTGATCTATTATATGTGTTAAAATACCGTACTTAAATGTTCGTGTAGTTATATTTTAATTAGAGGTAAGAGACTTTACTCTCAAAATGACCATTTTTGTTTGTTACTCATTGTCAAAATTTTATTTACAGATTATTAGGCTCTAAACATACTGAAGAAGGAGACACATCTCCGAAACGTTTATGATTACATTTATCATTATCAAGTTTTGTATATTTATTTACACCTACACTGCCAATCCAAAAACCCAGATAATATAAATAAGTAGGTACTAAGGATAAACCCAATAATATATATATATATATATATATATATATATATATATATATATATATATATATATATATATATACCTATATATATATATATATATATATATATATATATATATATATATATATATATAAAATAGATTGGATATAGCCAATTATTACTAAAATTGAGCCTACTGAGTTTATATTACATTATGTTTGTTAATAATGAAAAAAATATTGTTATAACTTAAAAAAAATTTTTTATGACAATTCCTTCACTAATTAATCGAAAGGAACTTCGTTCCATCCGGGTGTCCTTGACACATCTCAAGTTTTTTTTATTTCTATGGGGAGTCTCAGTAATTTTGATATCTTACTGTTCCTATATTTCATCTGATTTAATGTGTAAGGCGTTGTATAATAACCCATTGGCTCATGTGGCCTTTGCGTAGTTCAATAGACCCCGCCTGTGGGGTCTTATGAGCCATATGCCTTGTTTCATCATAAAATAAATTTATCATAGTTAACAACCGATTTGCCAACGTTTTTAGATACTAATATGAGGTCAAATAAATAGAATACTGATTTACGAACAGCCCTTAATTTTTGCTTTGGTGGGACCCTACACTGATTCGGACAAATCCTGATCAAGTGACCCCGCTCTGCCTACTATTACAATTGAAAACTTTCCTAACCTTCGAAAGGCTCCACAACAAGTCAAAGAACATTTTGTCCAGATGTAACTTCAATTAAATTTTCTAAGGCAGTTTCAACTTCCACACTTCTCTGCAAGTTACACAATATGGCTGAAAGTTTTCATAAGTTTACTCAGTTCCATTAACTTCGTAATGATTCAAATAATGGAAATGGGGACAAAATGTTATACAGAAATTTAGAGACGTTTTCGAAGTTTGAGCATATTCTATTTGTAAACAGTGCTCATGAAATGACATATCCTTTAATAAAGCTTAATATATATTAAGAAATTGTTTCTGTTCCTTTCTCATCGTGATATCGGTTTTTCGTTTCATGACTTTTTATGATACTTGGCACCAAAAACTCAATTTCATATCTCTCTCTCTCTCTCTCTATATATATATATATATATATTTGAATAAGATGCTATTTGTTTGGGACGGGCTCATCAATGAAATATCCAAAATATTTTCGACCGATGTTTCGACAATTTATTTTGTCATATTCAGGGTTGAATATAACGGCAATTTTCTGTGGTCAAAATTTTTTATTTGTTAAGATTTAATAATCGGATGAGTGAGGAATAACTTCTACACAAAGGCATTGAAAACGAAACTTAACTAATATTCAAACATTGGGTCAACTAAAATAAAAAAACAAGATTAAATTAATATATATATATAAATATATATATATATATATATATATATATATATATATATATATATATATATATATATATATATATATATATATATATATATATATATTGTATGTATGTGCTTATGTATTTTAGCGTTGTTTACAGAATACCGGACGCCAATTTGAAGCAATGGGGTTGAAAAATTGTAAATAGGTAGTTTCGTATAATATCTTGGATGGGATTGTTTTTGGTTCGAATTGGTCGGGGGGTTGACCCCCCTGGGGTGAAAATAAATCATGTTTACACGATAATTATTTATATATAAGTATTTATTTCTATATGAATTGGTTGGCGGGTTGACCCCCCCGGGGGAGGAAATAAATCTTGTTTATACGATAAAGGGCACAATTTTATAGAAATAGGATTGAAAGTTTGTGAGTACGTAGTTTCGTATGATACCTTGGATGTGATTGGTTTTGGTACGAATTGGTTGGGGGGTTGATCCCCCGGGAAGGAAATAAATATTGTTTACACATTAGAGGGCGCTTTTTTTTTGAATTTGGAAAAATTTATAATTTAATGAATATAGTTTTTTTTTTAAACGAAATTCGTCACTTTTTCAAAACTTTTGAAAGATGAAAATTACTTCATTACATTTATGAATTTTTACAAAAATTGAAATGTCGAAAGAAGAGACAATTATGTTTCATTAAATTTTTTTGCGGCTGTGGCTATCGTCAGTTACTAACTACGTGCATTTCAGTCAAATATCAGCAGTTAGGACTACTAATATTATGAATTGATTGGGCCAATACATGGTGTAAATTGATAAACATATTGAAACAATGGTTAACAATAACAATTTACACATTTATTTAAAGAAATAACGCATGACGCACGTTTCGGTGGAACTTCACCTTCTTCAGATGCTAATGGTAAACTAACTATATTGCTCTGTTATATCGAAAACAAGAAATAAAGAGATGACAAATTGTGTACAGGGGGTAAATAGGAAGATGGTTACAAATAATTATTAGAATAGGAAAAACCAATTCTAAACTGCTAAACAGGTAGTTCGGTAATTTTGAAAAGATTGGGAAGGGGGCTTGAAGTATGATCGATTTGGCTATTCAATAGGAGACCGGAATGCTTGTATTCATTTATCTGTAATGATTCTAAAAAATTATATTTAATTTCCTTACTTTCAGCATTTAATATTTTAAAATCGAAATTAAATGTGTGATTTTCTTGATGAAGTCGGATTCACATTATGCAAACCATTCAATCCAAGAAAATCACACATTCAATTTCGATTTTAAAATATTAAATTCTGAAAGTAAGGGAATTAAACTTAATTTTCTATAATCATTACAGATGAATAAATGAAAGCATTCCGGTCTCCTATTGATAGCCAAATCGATCATACTTCAAGCCTCCTTCTCAATCTTTTCAAAATTACCGAACTACCTGACTAGCAGTTCAGAATTGGTTTTTCCTATTCTAATAATTATTTGTATCCATCCCTCTATTTACCCCTTGTACACAATTTGTCATCTCTTTATTTCTTGTTTTCGATATAACTGAGAAACATAGTTGGTTTGGCATTAGCATCTGAAGAAGGTGAAGTTCCACCGAAACGAGCGTGATGCGTTATTTCTTTAAATGAATGTGTAAATTGTTATTAATAACCATTGTTTCAATATGACTACTAAAATTAGATAAAAATGTAATAATACGACACAGTCAAGAACAATTCTGATATACCGGGTGTCCACGGAAGGTGGCTCGCCCCTATAACTTTTTTGTTTTCGGAGATAATGAAATTTACAGGATCTGTTTAATGCATAAAACTGCGTTTTTTGACAAGTAACTCAACTTCATGCAACTTTCGGTTTCACCGGAAATGACATAAACTTTTGATTTTTAAAAGGGACACCTGGTATATTTTCAGTTGTTTTGTCTCCATATGACATTGAGAATACAACCATGTATCATTTGCTACTTTTTGTAACCGTTGTTCAATTTTTTTTTCGAAATAAGTTTTTATTGTAGAGGGCTGTAGATGCGTTCAAATAAATAATTTCGGTCCTAAAATGGCCCTGTTTGCCGTCCAGGGACGTAGATTTGTGGGCGTGGCTTTGGACTTATTTTGTTTCAGTTGTGTTGGTCACAGGCAACTCGATGATTTCAAATGTTATTTTAATCTCAATAAGATTTAAAGAAAGTTCTAAGGTAATGGGATTTCAGGTTTTTATCGAAAGTTTTCTTTCAACTTAATACCTAGAGTGCGGTATCAAATTAATCGTAATAAAATTATCTTTTTTTTAAACCCGACGAGCCACCATGTTGCCATTTGAAAAAAAATAGTAATAAAAGTTTTAAAATTAAACTTCACATAGCTGGAACATTTTGATCGAAAACAGTGAAGTTGTATTTTAACATACATTTTAGGACCGAAATTAGTTATTTGAACGCATCCATAGCCCTCTATAATAAAAATTTATTTCGAAAAAAAAATAAAAAAAAGGTTACGAAAAGTAACAAATGATACATGGTTGTATTCTAAATGTCATATGGAGACATAAAAACTGAAAATATACCCGGTGTCCTATTTAAAAATCGAAAGTTTATGTCACTTTCGGTGAAACCGGAAGTTGCATGAAGTTGAGTTACTTGTCAAAAAATGCAGTTTTATACATCAAACAGATCCTCTAAATTTTATTCGATTATCTTTGAAAACAAAAAAGTTATAGGGGCGAGCCACCTTCCGTGGACACCCGGTATAGCCAACTTATAGAGACTCGAAAGAGCTGGATATAATACCAAGAGCTTATGAAATAGAAGCCGTGTAAACATCCATGGCTTTTCTCGACGTTTTGTTCGATTTTCTACGATCTATCCCAACAACACCGAGATTCTCGGTGTTGTTGTCTGTCCACGTTCAGACCACTCGATGGTTGATAATTTGTTAATTTATTACTGTTTGCATTTTTTACTCTGTCCAGATTGTCAATCTTCAATATTCTGCTTTTCGTCATTTAACATATTTCCAAGAATAAAGGCAGCAGGTACTTGACCCGTAGTTACTTCGAGCCAAACCGCCCTATTTCTCTCATATTCGCTAGTTTTTACGATATTCAAGTCAAGTAGGCGAAATTGTTTCATTCTCCTCTATTTTTGTAAATTTGGAGAAGGACAGAATTGCTCCGACCATCGTAACATGAACATGTGCGTTGAATAAATCAGGACACAGAATTTCGGTAATTTCATTTCATAAAACCCGACATTCAACAATAATCACTAAGATAGTTATGCAAAAAAACAATCACAGCAAACGAAAAAATAGAGATCGTTCTGTATAAAAAAAAAAACAGAAAAAGCCATTCGATAACTCTGAATCAAGAACTGAAGAAATATTGAATATCCAGGAAAATTTGTTTTTTCCTGTAAAACTTTCGTGCATTTCCAAAAACTAGCAAAAATTCATCTGAATACGGAGGAAATTGAATATGAATTTGAGGCAATATGTGAAAAACACAAACTTAATGATTTACATTTTTCACATTCACATTTTTCACTTTGAAAACCTGCTTATTGAAATGGGTGCGATTAGCAAAGTTGGACCTAGGACCAAGATAGTTTTTCGTTTCATGACTTTTTATGATGCTTGGCACCAAAAACTCAATTTCATATCTATATATATATATATATATATATATATATATATATATATATATATATATAATATATATTATCCTAATAATATATATATATATATATGTATATACATATATATAGTGGCGTATATAGGGGGGGGATCAAGGGGAACAATCCCCCCCCATGAGCCTACGAAAATTATAATAGAATTGAATAAAAGTCTTCGTATCTACGTATTTAAGTATACATGAAATTTATTAAGCGCTAGCACCTCTTTTGGTATTATGTATGTGCGATTATATAAAAATCATCTAGATATGTTTTCGTGACGACTGTGCAATTGTGTGTGCAATATCTTCTTATAATTTCAACATTAATTAATCAAGATTCTAATCAATGTTCAATTAGTAAGTTTAATCGGTCACTATGAGCAAAAAACGTGTTTAAAAAATTTCAAATGGGTCTAATAGAAAATTTTTATTTCGAAAGGAAAAAGTCAACCAAAATCACCTCGAACTTCTTCTCTTTATAAATTGTATACTGTACTTACTATTAAACAAACCTGCTCGAGCTCTTGTTTAATGGTGTAGTATTATATCTAAAGCACGAACAGTTTTGTTTAATAGTATAGGTAGTATAAAATTTAGAAAGAAAAGAAGTGCGAAGAGGTTTTGATTGACTTATTTCTTGGTAAATAAAATTTTCCATGTCACAGACGTTTTTTGTTCCTAGTGACCGATTAAATTCCTTTTTACATTCGAGGAGTGTGACTTCTGCTCATAGAATATTTTCAATCAATATTTAATATTTCGAATATTTTTTGAGGTATAGTAGATATCAAAATATGAGTTTGGCTTTGACAATTTAATTACTCCATAATATTTTGAAGTTAATAAAAATTTTCTGTGATGGCGTTCAATCCATTTCTGGACTTTGAGAAAGATTTACGAATCATGAGAATATAGTCAACAAGTGCTTTTTTTGTTCAATTTTTTTCATGAGTCTCGGAAAAATATGAACAAAGTGTCATTCGATTCGAAAGAGTATGAAGATATTTTTTGAAAAAATTTAAGTTCCGTTCGCGGAAATTGTAAGAGTTATAATCAATTCACTGAAAGAAAATATTATCTCAAAAACTAATTGATATTTTTGATATCTAATTACATATACAAAAAGAGGAAATTTTCTGAAAGAAAGTCTCCCGGAACTGTAGGATTAATATCTATAGTTTTCTCAGAGTAAAAATACGGCCGACAGCAGGTAGTCTGGCTTGCGAAAGTAGCGCCCATTTGGGACACTTTGACAATAAACATTGTTTAACTATATTAAATATTAAATTCAGAAATGAAAAATTTCAGGTTCTTACTGGATAGGTAAATGAACAATAATCCAGTGACAAAAATTTTTTATCGAGATTTTTCAATTGGTTATGCAATAGTTTTTTGCTGCTTGAACAAGAACATTGCAAGTGTAATAACTGTTGAACTATAGATCTGATACTTTTTTCCTTTCTTGGAGCTAGTTTCGAAAAAATGCAGAATAGATCCCTGTTAAAAAAAATTTAATTTTTCAGTTTTTTATTAACAATTTACGCACTTTAATTAATCATAACTTTTTTTTCTTGATATTCTTATAAATAACGCATTTGTTCATAACAATTTTTTAAACAGTAGGAGATGAAAATTGAAAAAGCCACTTCCAAGTAGCTTCCGATAATAAAAAACGGATCATTAAAATTATTTTAAAAAATCCATTTTTATTTTGCAAAACTATACCTACGCAAATTGTCAATAAACAACTAAAAATTGAAATTTTTTCAATAGGAATTTACTCTGAAGCCTTATAATAATAGCTCCAAGAATGAAAAATAATTTCAGATATATAGTGAACAGTTATCACACTTACAATTTTCATATTCAAGTTCAAAAAAATTGTTAATTAACTACTGCATAACTAATTTCAAAATCGCTATTATCGCCAGATTATTGCTCATTCACCGATTTAGTAACTGTCAGAATCTTTTTTTCCTTAATTTTCATATTCAATATGGAAAAATAATTGTTGAAGTGTCAATATGGGTGTGACTTGCCCAAACCAAATTACCCGTTTTCGGCCATATTTTTACCTATCTAAAATTATGAATATCGATCCTACAGTTCCAGTAGCTGAGTCTTTCTTTTTCCTCTTCTTTTCGAACCTTTCTTCAGATTTCAAAAATCTCAATTAATTTTTGACATATTGGCAAGGAATCAAACCACCTTTTTTCAGTATATTGTTTACTTTCACAATTTTCGCGAGCGAATTTTTATTTTTCTCAAAAAACGTCTATATGCTATTCCAAATCGAGTGACACCTTGCTCATAGGTGTCGCATAGGAAACTGCTCAATAAAGTTCAACAATAAAGCACTTTTTGACTAGACTAAATATATTAGAAAGATTTTCGATGTTTTTCAAGCATGATTCATACGAAATTGACAAAGCAGTTGATAAATTTATCAAAACTGATGAGTTTTATCAAAAATTTCTGCCACACCTGCTGTTCTCGTAACTTGAAAGTGTGGAAGAAATATTTAAATCGTAAAGGTGATGTTACGCCTAAAAATTCAATAATAGAGCTTGATGATTGCCTAGAAATTTTTTTTTTTGAATATCAATATGTTGTTCAGAATATTAGCTACGCTGCCGGTATCGACGTTTGAAGCGAATAAAAACGATTCAAAGGAACACGATAAAAGAAGTGGACTTGTAATGACCCTTCTATATATATAAAATTCACTGCAAATTAAAAACTCATGTTTGTCTAAGTTTTTGCTATTGAAAGGTTTGGCTGCTCTGGCAATTCATCGTGACATTGTTGGAATCACAGCTGACGAAGTCATGAATGTCAAAAAACGCGAAAACTAGATTTTCTGCTCTAATTTTCCCAAGAATATGTTCAATGATGTATATATCCAATTTAATATGATTTAATTTTTCACTAATTTTTGATAAATTTTTTCCAATTCAAATAATTTGAATATTTTGCAATTTAATTCAATTTTTCTGCTTATTTTGTACTATCTACATGAAAGATTATTTTATCAACAAGAATAGAACTTTAGAAGAAAAACTTATGAAATTTTGCACTAAGTCATATCCCCCCCATCGCAAAAAGCTATCTACGCCACTGCATATATATATATATATATATATATATATATATATATATATATATATATATATATATATATATATATATATATATATATATATATATATATATATATATATATATATATATATATATATATATATATATATATATATATATATATATATAAGTATATACATATATATATATATATATATATATATATATATATATATATATGTATGTATATACATATATATATATATATATATGTATATACATATATATATATATATATATATATATATATATATATATATATATATATATATATATATATATATTTATATATATTTATTTTTGTATATAAATATATATATATATATATATATATATATATATATGCTTGTATGTATGTATGTAAGAGCTTATGTATTTTCAAGTTGTTTACACGATAAAGGACGCAATTTTGGAAAAATAGGGTTGAAAGTTTGTATATAGGTAGTTTTGAATGATATCTTGAATGGGATTGGTTTTGGTTCGAATTTATTGGGGGGTTAACTCCCCGGGGGAATAAATAAATCTTGTTCACACGATGAAGGGCGCAATTTTGAAGCAATAGGGTTGAATGTTTGTATTTAGATATTTTTGTATGATATCTTGAATGGGATTGGTTCTGGTTCGAATCGGTTGGGGGGTTGACCCCTCGGGGAGGAAATAAACCTTCTTTACATGATAAAGGGCGTAATTTTATAGCAATAAGATTGAAAGTTTGTGAGTAGGTAGTTTCGTATGATATATTGGATAGGATTGCTTTTGGTTCGAATTGGTTGGGGGGTTGACACCCCTGGGGGGAAAATAAATCTTGTTTACACGATAAAGGTCGCAATTTTGAAGCAATAGGGTTGAAAGTTTGTAAATACGTATTTTTTTAAAAACTGGATACGTTTTGAAAACCTGCTTTTCTAATGCAGCTCGCTGCAATATAGGTATTGTTTATTCAATGTAAACTCTTGACAAATTATCAATATTCATTTGACTTGCAGATTGGCGTCAACATTTCCGAATATAACATTATATTACTATACATATCTTTCGAACAAGTAGTTCATTTATTTCCTGAATATGGTTTGTTATCTAAACAATGGGATAACCTTAAACCATGAGTGTGTGTAACTCTGATATTCGTGTTTCACAGATGCCTTCAATATCCCGTATCCAATTCTGTCTGTAGTCGTTATAAACCCCTATTTCTCATATAACTTCCGTAGAAAGCTTCATTTGATAAGCATTCTCTCACAAGAACAGACATTTCGCTTCATTAAATAGATCTAGATTGGGTATTTTCGGTACGCAGTTGATTAAATTAAATCTTAGTTGACTGCGATACTATAACCATATAATTGAAGGCGACGGTATCCGCTAATCCGCTTCATTCAGTCATGAAAATCAATTTACTTCTATAAACATAACCCTGTATTGGTGTATTACAGTATAGAATAAACAAACGTAATTTGTTTTGTAAAGCTAAATGACAGAAAGTTTGCAAATTTGAATAATCTTGCTGATAACTTTATAGGCAATTCTGCATCAAGCCCAATATACTTTAATAAATCTTAATATGATGTGTGAGTTCTTTATTTGCAGTTTGTTCTGGATAATTAGTATTCATCAGTGTTTGTAATCTTTTGGATGGTGAAGTGCTTTAGTAGCTCATATTTCGGATGTTTTGTTGCAGTACTGAGGTATTCAATCAAAGTAATAAAAACAAATAGTAGAATACTATACTTTGTCCACGACTTCCTCGGAAAAATTAGTAATAATCTGCATTTTCAACAATAAAAATAGTTATCAAAAGCGTTGACATAACATTTTCTGTGTTCACAGAAAACTGCATACTCACGTAAACGTCAACTATTTCACTTGACATCGATTCCATTCCTTTCTTTCACTCTGATAAAAATGAAATAGGTAATTTATTAGAGTAAATATTCAATAAGTTGGGCATTATATTAAATATTAGTTTAATAATTTGCCTAAAAGTTATCTCAGTTACATAAAATCTAATAACAATACTATCCTAACGATGTGAATGATAGTCTCAAGTTTGGACATACGTTTTGAGTGTGACGTCATGCAGTGTATAATAAAGCATTATTCAATAGTAGTGAATAATAGGTATAATTATACTTCAGGAAGCACACGTATAATGAATGATTTATAGTACAGTCGTGGACAAAATTTTATAATGGGACACTATTGAACTGAATATCAAATAACTTATTTATTGAGTATACAAACAACAAGATAATTCCACTGTAATTGATATTCGTAAAAATATTGCAACATTTATTTTTGTGAGAAATAGAATCTAGAAATTCTTCACATCGAAGAGGAGGTAGAAAAATGACTAAAATTAATTGGAAAAATTATTTAGAATATATGAGCAATGTGTTATTCCATAAAAAATACTAGTAGGAATAATAATTCTTTTTACCCTTTCCATTAACGTTTTTAAAACTTAAACAAATATATTAATCAGACAACCCTTTTTTTTCATTTCAAGTTTTACATGAAATTATTCATGAAAGCATGAAAAATCTAATTGAACAGCAAACAATTTAATCGAAAATTTATTATTTTATGCAGATATATTGTATATTATAGTTTTTCTAATGGAAACTCCCATTTGGCGAGTCTCTATGACTTTCAAGCATTTCACGTTTAAAATAGAATGTTTTTGCCATATAGACATAGGCTCTGGATTGTTTAGGGATGACGCCTCATTGTAACTAATGAGAAGAGGAAATTAACAGTTGAGAACCTGAGTGTTTGGCTTGCTGACTAGCAGTAGGTGGTCCCAGGGCCGTAGCCAGCACTGCTTTCTAGAGGAGGCTTAACAAATTCTTGAGGGGGCTTGTTTTTTACAAAGTAGTAAAATAAATATACGTGAAAAAAAGACAGGAATATACAGCTTTTTCTGTATTTTTACCTAGAAAAGTATACTGGAAAACAAATATTCATTAAAAAACATTTTGGAAAAATAAAAAAGTTTCTTCTTATAAAAAATAATAATTGAAAAATCTCTCATAGAAAACTCTAAATAAATAAAACAAATAGCTTATAAATAGATAACCAAGTTGATATTCTCTCTCTTGCTTCGTCACTTGCGCTTAATCGTTTTTAGTTGTGTTTCTATTTCCACTTACGTATTATAATATAATATACGTAGTTTGAAAATGAATTAACGGCTAATAATATTTTATGTGAAGAGGTTGAAGAAATTAAAGGAAAATGTGTGGATTTTATTGAAGTACTTTTACTTGAATTAATCAAACGTATGCCCTCGCATTTAAATGTTTTTCGGCAAATAAGAAGTTTTGGTCCTGCTATAATTTTAAATCCAGTCCAAAGACCAAAATTTTCTGAGCTACCACTTACTTTTGTAACTCCCAATAAAATATCTGACATAGAGATACAATATAGAAACTTGTTAAATGTCGATTGGAAAGAGATTTTTGGTGAATCAGTCCCTGATAACCCTATTATTTTTTGGAGGAAGGTTATAGATTTAAAAATGCAGCCTACCAATTCATGTTTAAAGATTTAGCTCTATTTGTATTTACTCTTCTAAGCTTACCGTCATCCAGTGCATTCGTGGAGAGGATATTTTCATTGATGAATATTTATAAATATAAAATTCGAAAGAAAATGATACTAAAAATGTTAAATTCAGTTGCGTCTATTAGATCTCACTTTGCAATAAATGAGATTTTCTGTGAATAATTTGAGCCTAGCAAAGCTATGTATGCAAAATTTTATTCTGATATGTATCAGTAGCAGAACCAATCCACAACTTCAACCACAGACAAAGATTATGATGATGATGTAATGATGATTTGTGAACAGTTTATATAAAAATGAAGATATTTGTAACAGAATCGTGGTTTTGATTATAATAGTAATTTAAGCAAAAAGTCCCGAAAATATCTATTATTGTTTTTTGTACGAGTTGGCAACATGTTGGGTGCACTATTTTTTCGTGCGGTTGCGAAAAAATCATGATTACGATTTTGGGCGAAAAATTAGCAGCAAAACACGTATGAAACAACTGCTAGAATAAGTGAATTTCATATGCAAAAATACTTGTTACCAATGTTTCCCCGTTAACATGTCGCAACCACGGTTGCGCTTTTGGGCGACGAATCAGCGTCTGCTCTTTTACATCATCGGGTTAAAAGATGCCGCAAATAAATAATTTTAAGTCAGATATACAATTAGATAGATTTGTTTGTAACTAGGCTAGTTTTATGTTTCAACGCAGAAATACTTAAACATTTTTGGTTTGTAATAATTTTGTTATCTTTTCTAGAGGGGGCTTTAATAATACCAGAGGGGGCTCAGCCCCTCTGGTGCCCCTTTGGCTACAGCCCTGGGTGGTCCCGAGGTCAAACCCTTTGGTCGGCTGATCTGTCATGAGTTTTTTACGAAGTTTTCCTCGTGGAGTAGCTAAGTCACTACTTGCAAACTTACTAAGAAAATTGCTGGGCCAGTATTCATCATCTGAGCCCCACCTTATCTCCTTCATACCGTTATCTGGTCCCACCCATCCTCAATGCTTGTACATACAAAGTATTCTCTGGTATGGTTGAAGAAGTTCCTCCTCATAACCCAATTAGCTTGCCCGCCTCACACATACTTAAGGGAAGAATGAAACACGTAGCATTTTCTTTTCTTTTTTTCCAGTTGAATGATAATTGCTAAGACTAATACGAAGAACGGTCGCATAAAAAACACTATTAACATTTGTCGCTTGAATCCAACACGAAACATTTTCACTTTCATTCTGTTCTCATCCAAATGTACTGTTATAAAATTCAACAAGCCCGTGTAAGTATTATAAAGCACGAAATATAAGAATGCCTACCTTGCCTCTTCAGGCGTATAATCTGAAATATTCATTTCGAAAAAAAACACTGTAAAATCGATTTTCACTACGTTGAAGTTATTTTCATTACCTTGAACTTCTTGCAGATAAAATTTGGATGAAGGAATAACAACCATTCGAAAAAAGTGCTATGAAGATCTATTCTTAGATACGGAGTTCTGGGTGGTTATTCAATTTAATAATTTCTTTGCCTGTCATTTACATGAAAGCATGTTCATCCAATTTCGTTTCCTTAGTGATAAGCATCTGAATAGATCTTCGTCTAGAGTTTTCTGAATATGTATTTACATCATTTTCAAACTGCAATGAGACACGAACACATGAAAATTCAATTTGTGCTTGATGTAAATGGATGAACATAATGAGGCAATCGTTAAATGATGATTTAGGCGTAAATTTAAAACAATAATGCATGACTTACGTTTCGGTAAGACTTCACCTTCTTTCAATACTTTCAATAACTATATAGGGGTGTATATGAACAAAATGCGTGAATAGCAGAGTTCCATCACTAAGACCGTATTTTTCTCGCGAAATGCATTACATCGAGATGCAATTGTAACGGATAGAATTATATTTTGAAAAATCATGTTTAGATCTTCTTCTTCAAGTATTTTAATCGGTTTCGGGTGTAGGCGACCTCTCTACAACTATTCGTGTTGTGCGTGATACAGTGATACACGAATATAAGGGACCTACAGTTTTACGACGGTTCCGAACGTCTTTTTAGAGAGGCTTTACAAGGAACAATACTTCTCGGTGGTTTGCCATTACCTTCCAAGAGGTGGCTCCGCATTCATTCGTTGGTTTGGCCGAGATTCAATCCGCCTACTTTCTTTTCAGTAGTCCAACGCACTGACCACTGAGCTACGGAAAAAAGCCACACCATGCTTAAATGGCACACCGAATTAAAAAAAATAATATTTATTTTATAAAAATGTTGGTTGAAACCAACGAAGAACCGTACTTCAACATCAACATAATCCACTTACCAAAGTTCAACCCTCTATTGTGAAAAAAATTCGCGAAGTGCATCGCGTACTGATAGCAGATCGAGATGCAAATCGAACCGAATATCCACCACGAAATGCAGTGAGGTTGAGAAAAAGAGATGAAACCAAAAAAAGGTTTTAAGTCAACATAAGCTCAATATAGGTACCAAACTTCAACATTCTACCTCAATCTGCAGAAGCTGTAGCGTTCGGCAATTTTCAAACACCACGAAAAAAAAATCGACGTAAAAATGGCTGGGGTTGGAAAAATTTTACCAAATTTTGATAGTTTCGTTCTGCAAACAATCCCAGGTACCGAATTTCAGTTCATTGGGAGCCGCTGGAGATGGCATGAAAGTTTTTTCAAAAACCGTGGTCTAGGAGGTCTAAAACGGATAGAAAATTTACTCCAGAACCTGAAAGCTTTCCTTTGATACACTGCAATACAGGGGCGGCTAGTCAAAGGAGGCTAAGGAGGCTAAGCCTCCCCAAAAATATTCCGTGTATCACTAATATATATATTATATTGAATAGTCAGCATTCAGCATATTCATATTAATCAAAATCATATTATTTTATGCACCTACCTTCCTTTCAACCTACATTATATAATATAATTTATTAATTAAGATAGAAGGTATTTACATTTACTGCATTTCATTCATTTCAAGATTTGTGGCAACGCTGCGGAATGCTTAGAAAGGTATATTCTCAACGTTTATTATGCCTGCCACATAAAAGCAAACTCACACCACTCAAAAACAGAATACGTTATTGCAATAGTAAACCAAAACACATGTAAATGGCAACACGGAAGGAACCCAGATTCATACAATATCGACCAATCACACTATAGAATTTCGCATGACGTCGAGTCAATTTCGTTGGAAATCGTAATGTGTCGTAATTCGCGCTAATGGCCGCCATCCCGCCAGCCCGCCAGAAAGAGTTCGCGTATTGTGTAAAAATGAGTTTCTTTACTGAAATTAATTTCAAAAATTTCAATGGTGACTTAGTGGAATATTTGTTATCCCATAACTTTAGTGCTCTAAGTTATGAGGATAAAGTTTTGATAAAAACAGTGAGACCTACCCCTGAATTGAAGAATTTGGTTCAGTATAACAAAAAGCAAAACCGCGGTTTCAATACAAAGAATTACGAGCGGCATCCATGCCTCACCGGATCACAGGTAAAAAATAAATTATTTCGTTGGCAGTGTTTACTTTTTACTAGTGAAAATGTCTCTGTTTGGGGCCGCTTAGGATTTGACGATTTAAAAAATTTATCACGTTCTTTGGAAAGGCACGAAAAATCCCAGGAACATGTCGTGTCGCGGATCAAATTTAAAATGTTTGGAAAAAAAAACATTATTAATGTTATTGATACAGCACGTGTTCAAGAGTTAGAAAAATACAACGAAAAAGTTAAGGAAAACAGAGAAATATTGGAGAAACTGGTCGACATTATATTATTTTTATGTCGCCAAGATATAGCTATTAGGGGACAAGATGAAACAGACGAATCTAGCAATAAGTGAAATTTTAAGGAACTTCTTGATCTATTTTGCAAATATGACGAAAAGCTGTATAATTTCATTAACAACGCTACAGTTTTCTCCGGAACCTCAAAAACAACTCAAAACGAAATTATAAACTCTGCTTCCTATGTTTTGGAAACTTTTATCGAAAATGAACTTAAAAATGTTAATTTTTATTCCTGGCAAGTAGATGAGACAACTGACATTAGCTGTAAATCGCAGTTGTCTATAATATGCAGGTTCGTAAAAGATGGAACATTATTTGAGAGATTTTTAGGTTTTCATGATGTCAGTTCTGGAAGATCTGCCAACGATTTATTCGATTTTTTAAATGAGAAATTTTCGAAGTTTAATTTTCAATCTAAACTTATAGCACAAACCTATGAAGGCGCAGCGGTTATGGCTGGCCATTTAAACGGTCTACAAACAAAAATTAAATCTGTTGCTCCTCAAGCTATTTTTACACATTGTTATGCACATAACCTGAATTTGGTTTTAAGTAACGCTTTTAGTTCTATTAGGCAAGTTAGAATTTTTTTTTCAAATTTATCTGCATTTTCAACATTTTTTTCAAAATCAACAACGCGCACAAAATTTCTAGATGCAATAGTAGGTAACAGAATTCCAAGTAACGCACCAACTAGGTGGAATTTTACTTCAAGAGCTATCTTTACTATACACAATAATAAGGATAAAATTTTAGAGGCTCTTAATTCTATAGTTGAAAGTGAGGAATTTTTCACCGATAAAGTAACTTTAAATACCGCACGCGGATTAATATCTTACTTACAAGATAAGGAATTTATATATTTTTTAAACATCTTTAGATTAATTTTTGAACAAACAGAAATAGTTTTTCAAATCTTACAGCACAAGTTTTCAGATGTGATTTACTCACGAAATCGGCTCAAGTTTATTTTGGAGAAAATTTCAGAATTTCGTGCAGAAGTTTATTTCAAAAAACTATTTTCTGTATTTCAAACGACTGATGATACGACTCAAGTTAGCCCAAAACGAAAGAAATTCAGCTTCGCAGATATGGAGCTTCACTATAAGCAAATATTTTATGAAATTTTGGATACTATTAGGGGTCAAATAGAAATAAGGTTCTCTGATTTGAAAGAACTGCATTTCTTCGAATTACTCAATAAAAATTTGTTTACCGGATTTTCGGCTAATTTTCCAGATAACCTTTTGGAAAATTTATGTCAAAAATACACTCTTTTTGATAAGGTGGCCCTAAAGAGTGAACTGTGTGTTGTTTATAATGACAATGAAATTTTGGGGCAAAATGAAAATCATGTCATGACTATTAAATACCTTTTTGATAATGATTTGAATCAAGATTTACCCCAAGTTTATAAACTCTTATGTCTAATTGTTTCTATCCCGGTGACATCGGCTTCCGTAGAGCGCTCGTTTTCCACTCTTAAGAGAATTAAAACTTATTTACGAAATTCAATGAGCCAGGATCGTTTGAAAAATATTAGTTTGTTGTCTATTGAAAAGGAATTGGTAAAACTTTTGGCGAAAGACAAAAAATTTTATGAGGATATTATAGATCATTTTGCTAACGTTAAAGATCGCAGAATCCCGCTAATCTTCAAAAATATATAATAACTTTTTATTTGCTGTCCCACACATATTTTGCACATTTTATTTTTCACAGATTTTGTTTGTGGTACTAGATACTTTATTACTTAGTATTATACCAAATAATTCGTTGTTCCTTGTAAAAATCTTACAAGAATTTATTTTTTGTTTGATTTCATGCAAACATTATTTTTTATTTAAGGCTTCTGCCTTGGCATTGGCATCTATGCAGGAATTATAAAAAATAGATGTCTATGCCAAAGAATTTATTTAAATTTTTTTTTTATATCTAAATGTATATTTTATTATTTTA
Source organism: Cynegetis impunctata (assembly GCA_030704885.1). NCBI lineage: Eukaryota > Metazoa > Arthropoda > Insecta > Coleoptera > Coccinellidae > Cynegetis > Cynegetis impunctata. Next base: position 55,799 of record JARQZK010001446.1, read on the forward strand.
TTTTATTTTTATTTTGTTTTTCTTTTATGACAAGAATTTTATTTTAATCTATTTTTGGGAGGGTCCTATTTTATTTTTGGCAAGAAAAAACTCTCACCTCCCCGTTGGTTCTTGCTGGGCAACAATTGATTAATTCCTCGAATAAGTAACAAATTCGTTAAGTAGGTAGGTAGGTTCATATTTTGTGATAGAAAAAAAAAATATGATGAATATATGAATTGATTAATTGGCTGAGAAGAGTTTTTGTGAATATTATAAATAGGAGTTGTAGGTTTCAAGTTATACACTCGAAAGTGAAAACAATTTTTTTCCAAACAAATTAATAGCTTAGGGTGCTTGTTTTACTTTGATTTTAAATTATAAGGCGGTTGACCTTGGAATCCTAAAAATTTTCGCCTATGGTGTATTTTTTAACACCTCTTGTAGCCTCCTCAAACCAAAACCTCACGAGCCGCCACTGCTGCAATAGTATGTATTTTATGGAAAACTGAAACTAATTAGGTGAATAGGGTAAATACAATGATGAGTGTTGTTTATTGAATGTATTCGTTCAATTTAATTAGTTTGGACTGAAGCTAATGTCACACCGAAACGTATGACATGTGTTATACGTGTGTGTATATTGTTATTTACTCATTGTTCCAAAATTTAATGCAATTTGTTCCATCAATTGGTTAGTAATTAACCGATGCCATTTATTGACATTATAACATAGTGCTGCAATATATCATATAGATTCTCACCATGAACAATTAATTCTGAAAACTATGAATGATAACATATATTATAAGAGGATAATACTGTTTTGAGCTAGTTGTTACTTTGAGGCATCATTTCTCATCGTCTCAGGATTCGCGGTCCAATTTTCCATCATAATTTGTATTTCACTCCCCGCATACAATAAAATGTGAACAATAGTAATGCATTTTGAGTTTTTCGGCTCTAAATCTACGACTTTTTATTTGGTATGTATTTTTTGTGTGTACTTTATTTTCAGTCAGTTAATTAATGTTAATAATAGGTTTTCTTCTAGAGTATGACCTAAAAAAAATGTATTTTGTTTTGTATCTTTCTTTTCAGTCAGTTAATTAATGTTAATAATAGTTTGTAATTTTTTTATTAATAGTTTCTCTTAGATATGTTGACGTCCCCCTAGGGGGCACACCGCACAGGTTGAGAACCGCTGCTATAAGTGGCAACACCCATTAATTTCGAATAAAATATTAGAAAAAAATATATTGATTAAATTCTCATTTCTACCAATTTCCAAAAGAGGTTATTGAACTTGGATCAATTTTTTCACGTACCAATGCTTAAAAACTGTTGAACTTATTTTTGCAATGACTAAACTATTGTTTATAAGTGGCGCAACTTGCATTTAATATTCTGCAATTTTCAATGATTCATATTTTAAATGTTTTTCGCGATATTGAACAGTCGCCTGTTGGCGTAGATTTGGCAACAAGCTATTCGCGACTGATTTAATATTTTGCTTGTCAAGCATATGTCTCCTTTGGAACAAACGTTAATCAATAACGACTTTACATTATTTTGTTGAAAATATTAGATGATATCCACTAAAAGTTAAGGTAATCTCACTGTGACATAAAATCAATATATCACAGTCTCATACATAAAATAAATTAAAGCAAACATGTTAAGTGAAATAAACGTAAAATATCAACTGCAAAGGTTAAGTGGTCGTTCACATCAGGTCCAAAGAGCAAGTAGGTAATGGTAAAAATTTTTGTTCTCATTTCAGTCTAGATATAAAAATAGATGTTTTTTCATAATATTTTCGTTAGAGAACTTTCGACACTTTATGAATTAATTCTTCAACTGATTCAGCAATAAAAGTTTGACGAACTACTTTTATTTAATATTGGATAGAGTTAGCTCCATTTCACTTGCTTTCAATCGAAGTATGAGATTAACCTATTTGTTTACCAGAAAAAAATATGTATATTTATTCATCTTTAAGAGTTTCAAAGAAAATACTGGTTTTGAAAATTCAACTCCATCGTAAATAATGCTTCAGCTAAGTGAATTAAAGTATTTGATAAATAACCATCTCCGAAAATGCAATATTACCTTATATGATTGTTGCCATATACATTTATACACTTATATAATACCTATATATATATATATATATATATATATATATATATATATATATATATATATATATATAGGTATTATATAAGTGTATAAATGTATATGGCAACAATCATATAAGGTAATATTGCATTTTCGGAGATGGTTATTTATCAAATATATATATATATATATATATATATATATATATATATATATATATATATATATATATATATACATATATTTATAATTTAATCAATATCGAGAAACGCTCTATTTTTGTTTATTCTGATTTGCTTTGATTATTTAGACAGGGCCTTAACCAGCACTGCTTTCTAGAGGGGGCTGAACAAATTCTTGAGGGGGTTTGTTTTTAACTTAGTAGGTACTAATATAAATATACGTGAAAAAAAGATAGGAATAAACAGCTTTTTCTATTTTCACCTAGAAGTGTATACTGAAAAACGAATATTAATTGAAAAATATTTTGGAAAAACAAAAAAATTTATTCTAATAAAAATAATAAATAAAAATTCTCCCATAGAAAACTCTGAATAAATAAAACAAATAGAAGATTTAGCTCTATTTGAATTTACTCTTCTAAGGTTACCGTCATCCAATTTATTCGTGTAGAAGATATTTTCATTGATTAATATTGTTAAATGTAAAATTCGAAACAAAATGATACTAAATATGTTAAATTCAGTTGTGTCTATCAGATTTGGAAATAAATGAGATTTGCTGTAAATAATTTGAGCCTAGCAAAGCTATGTGTGCAAAATTTAATTCTGATATGTATCAGTAGTAGAACCAATCCACAACTTCAAGCACAGACAAAGATGATGATGATGTAATGATGTCTTGTGAACAGTTTATATAAAAATAAAGATATTTGTAACAGAATCGTGGTTTTGATTGTAATAGTAATTTAAGTAAAAAGTCCCGAAAATACCTATTATTTTTTTTCGGACGAGTAGGCAACATGTTGGGTGCACTATTTTTTCGTGCAGTTGCGAAAAAATCATTATTGCGATTTTGAGCGACAAAACACGTATAAAATAACTTCTAGAATGAGAGAATTTATATGAAAAATACTTGTTACCAATGTTTTCCCGTTAACATGTCGCAACCACGGTTGCTCTTTTGGGCGACAAATCAGCGTCTAAAGTTTAACACGGCTCTGAAAAATCTGGCAACCCTGATGGTAGCCGCTCGTTTGTCGCTATTTCATTTTAGGATAAAAAACTGCAACATGTTTTGAGGGTTAAAAGATGCCGCAAATAAATAATTTTAAGTTTTACAATTAGGTAGATTTGTTTGTAACTAGGCTAGTTTTAGGTTTCAACGCAGATTTAAACATTTTTGGTTTGTAATAACTCTCGTATCTTTTCTAGAGGGGGCTTAAATAATTCTAGAGGGAGCTCAGCCCCTCTGGCGCCCCCCTGGTTACGGCCCTGTATTTAGGGTTGTTTTTTTAAGGGATGGTGGAATACAGGTGAATATTTCGTATGCGTCCCACCGTCTAACTATTTACCGAAATAGGCTCGTAATATTGGTATGTATATTTTATCCAGTACAATCTGAAATCGTTATCACTGAAAATGGACATCTTACCCAGAATTCGAACCCGGTACTGTCTGTACCCTAGACTGTTGTTTCTCAACCGTACCTTATAGACCTCAGCAAGATAAATTTGAATGAGCGATGCTTTTCAGTAGTTAAATATTTAAGTTTCCTAATTTTTTACCTTTTAATACACTGTTCCACAAACTTAAATTCGAATAAAAAACTATACATAATATAATAGAATAACAGTCAGTATTTAAAATGTAATTCTTACAGATATACAAATATGAAATTACGTGAAAAATTTGAAAGAACATCATAAGAAACTTATTCGTCTAGTCATTGAGGATTATTTAATACAAAAACCGTGTCAACAAATAAGAAACGAGCGATAAGGTTCAAAATTTTCCTTACTAAATCCAAATAATTAGGAGAATCTAAACATGCAAATGAAAGATATTCACAGTTATAGAGGAAAGTGTATATACAACATCTACCATATTCGGCTTATGAAAAACCAATTATTATAATCATGTACACATCCAGTACTATCATTATGAAAATTCCAATAATGGTATAGTTTGGAGTGTTTAAACAATTAAGATTTATTACATCGTTTATGTTTATACGCCAGTATATCAATTAAATGGAATAACGCATTAACCATATTGTGGTTTGAGAAGGGAGATAAAACCCAACAGAATTATAGACCGTTACGTCTAGTGAGCCATTTTTATAAATAATTTACTGAAATAATAACCCCAGACTGAAGAAAAATCTTGATTTCTATCAGGCAGGAGAACAGGCTGGTCTTCGCTTTTCCTTCGGAACAAATGATCATCTGGAAGCCATTAAATTTTAAATGAAAAATCTTACGAATATAATAGACTCTTGTTAATTTTTTAGGTTTTTAATACTGTCTAATTAAATGATGTTATAAAAGCCCTACAGGATAGGATACTTAAAATTTTCTTGTCCATAGTGTAGTAATTAAAAATAAGTCAGAGTGTACAGGATTTAATTTCAATATATAAGCAAATAGTTTGCTTTAATTAAATAAAGCAATGAAATTAAATTCACTCGTTCGAATTTGTCCCACGTATTAGAGGGCAATCAAAATTTGGTTTGCAAACTCACTGCTTTATTCAATGTTGTTCACAATTTTATCAAATTGCCTTGAGAAAATCCATATTTTCAAAATTATTGATTATTCTTTGAATGAACGGAATAATGCCATAAGTAATCGTGTGAAATTTATATCATTTTAAAAAATTTCAAATTAGTTAAATGCAGTAAACTATTTAACTCACAATCTATCACATTAATAATCAAGTTCTGATAATAATTATTACTTGTATAAATGAGGCAACAGATAGTTGATTCAACCATACATTCGATCTGACAGTTGGGTCATAATTCACAATTTAATTTTTGACAATATTAACGAAAAATGTCCGACTGCGAATTTGAATCAACACCACCAGAACTTCGAGTAGCTGTAGAACTAGCATCTGAAGGCCTTATTCCTGTCAAAAGCAGAGGAAGGTATGTGAATACGAACGAAACGTATATTAACTGGTGCGTGGCTAAAGGTGCGCTGCACACCTCTGAGACTGTGCTCCTTGCCTATTTCAGTGAATTGAGTAATCAGAATAAAGCCAGTACATTATGGTCAAGGTACTCGATGCTACGAACACTATTAAATATTAGGCATAATGTTGACATTAGTAATTATGCAAAATTGCGAGCATACTTGAAAAGGCAGAATGTGGGATACAAAGCTAAAAAGTCAAGTGTTCTTTCCGAAGCAAACATTGATATCTTTCTAAACGATGCTCCGGTATAGATAGAATATCTCCCTCAAAAGTTAACATTTTAATTTCTTTAGTGCATATTAAAAATGTACAAATTTCTTTCAGGTTACTTTGATTATTGGCATTTCCGGAGCTTGCAGGTGTGACGTACTTCTAAAAATTAAAATAAATTATTTGGAAATTTTAGAAAATCGGATTATAATAACGATTCCTATAACCAAAACCTATTCCTCGCGTACATTTGTGATTACAAAACCGGAATGGATGAAAGTAGTGAAACAATACTGTGACATGCGCAACAACATCGACTGTGAAAGGTTGTTCTTACAAATGAGGTTTGGCAAAGCTACTCGACAGCCTTTTGGGCATAATTCTATCGGAAGTTTTCCCAAAAAAATTGCAACCTTTTTAGTACTAGAAAATGTTAATGTGTTCATAGGACATTGTTTCAGACGTAATTCAGCGACATTATTAGCAAATACAGGTGGAGACATTCTACAATTGAAGACATTAGGGGGTGGCAATCTAGTACCGTGGCTGAAGGTTATGTGGAGAATTCTTTGCATGGTCGAGTAAAAATAGCTACTATGTTGTCTCATGCTGAAAATCCTAGAACGTCGGCATCATCATCGAATTCTGAAACTCATAACTTTAAACAACAAGGTCTTGCTTTAACGGTCAATAGTAATCATAGTTCGAATGTAACTATTAATATTTATAATTCCAAATAGTTTTTTTTCTTTTTATATTAAATGAATATCGAGTTAATTCTGATTTATTTCCATGCTAGTAGGTAAAGTGACACAAGCTAGCTGGTAAAGTGACATTTGCTAGCCGGAAAAGTGAGATTTGCTAGCCGGGGAAGTATGAAGTATGTAATGAAGCACTTCCCGACTGTTCTGAAGGTTAGAAAACCATCGATTACCGATCGATTGTGGGTAAATTTAATTTCCACGAAATAGTTACCTAGTAAACAAACTGTATCTTCTGTAAGTAATTCAAAATTTTTCTAACCGAAAAGATGAAAAAGTGATTACTTAACGGTATGCCACTACAAATATAGTAATGAATACTGGAATCTCCAGTTGAACAAAGCGCAAATAAATAAATGCGTGGAAAGGAAGTCTATTTTCGTCCACCTGTTTTGTCTCAGGGCTTTATGTACCCATCATTCTTTCTATTCCGTTATGTCATTTCGGAAATTGGAAAATCATTCCAACTTCCTCTGGCAATTGAGTCTTACCAGATTACTAGTGAATTCCGGGCATTCCATTAAATTTTCGCCTCCGGTCATGTATCAGTAAAAAGTTATACTGATGTTTTTCATTCAACTTTGTCCTCTGTGGAGACATGACCTCCCGATTCCTTCTGTTTTATTCCAAAGCCATCAGTTTTCAACAGGTAGTTAACCCTAAAAGTTAATGCTTTATTTGAAAAATGCCTTGAATAAAAAAATTGTGTGTGTCAGCTCTGAAGCACGACTGTAGTTTACTTCAAGCATTTTTCAGTTTTTTTATATCTTTCAATATTTTATTAACTTCATAATTTTGTTTTTTTGTGCACAAATCTAAGTATCACTACATACAAATAAATTAACTACACTCTAAAATCAAAACACAAATTGAAAGTTAGGTCACTGTTGTATTTGGCGTAAACTCAAACAATAATTTTATTAACATAATATATAAAATATGAAAGATATATGCAATTAATCACACATACATACCTACATACATTAAATCACAGGCAGCTCATCGTTAATTCAATTAATAATAATAATAAAATAAACCCCATCCGCGTGTTTTTCAGATTCTTCTTCTTTATTATTCATTGTCATTCAAATCAGATTTTTTTTCTTTCCATATTTTATTAACTTCAATCATTTAATAATTCTGTTTATTGTGCACAAATATAAGAATCACTAGATATAAATAGCTATACATGCATCAACATTTTTGTTGTCATAATCTTTTATTCAAGTATGATTACATTATATAACCTTATGTCTAATAGAATTTAGTTGAAAAATATTAATACTAGTGACAAGAAGTGTCCTAAGTCTTGGCCGACTTTACAGTCATGAACTTAAAAATACTTCATATAAGTTTTGGCTCGAAATCGCTATCCTAATGACAGGAATAAAAATCTTAATCTTGATCCTGGTCTTCTCGGAGTATCATCCTGGGTCCCTTGTGTTTCCAGTTCCACGGTCCGTCTTCATCGTATTCTCCGAGTCTGGTGACGAGGGGGTTCGGATTGGTTGGCAAGTCAGCATACATTTTGCCTGCCGTCGCTCTGATGAAGTCGATTACACTCGGTATTTCCAAGTCTCGGTGAATCTGGGAGTTTCGGACGTACCAAGGAGCGTCCACGTCCATCCGCAGGGATTTGTTCTGCACGATCTGAAGTTTGTTGATATGGCAATGAGCTGCGTATTCCCAAACTGGAGATGCGATGCGTAGTTCATTGCCGGTCGGATGATGGATTTGTATAGCAGGATCTTAGTGCCTATACTGAGCTTGCTCCGTCTGTTGATCAGAGGGTAAAGGTTCGCCTGAATCGCCTTCGCTCTGTTCCTGCAGTAGTCCAAATGAGGTTTCCATGTTAGCCTTCGGTACATGCATCAAATGCTTCCAGTATACCCTAATATATGCGGCGGTATACTAATAATCTTGAACTGAAAGGTGCACATAGTACGTTGCGCAAAGGAACGTAACATTTCACTTTTAGTTAACGCTCGATAATTATAAATTTGCGCTCACGGGTGGGAAAGAATTATTGCAGGAACACATTTCAAGAAGGGCTAATCGAAGTGAATTTCCCAAATTGGTACAATAAAATGTTCTTAGAAAACTCATTATTGTTTGAATACACTAAATATAGGAGAATATATAAAGTGAATCTGGTCGTACAGCAAGATATCATTTGCATTATATTTGAGTTTAAAAATTTCTAATGACTCTAAGTAAGTTAGTTTGGTTCCGTTCTGTAATTTGTGCATAATTTGAAAGTTATCTATTTGTGGAAACGGGTTGTGGTTTTCACGGCAATGATTTGAAATCGTTAAATCCGTTCTATTTTTCAAAAAAGATTGTTGGTGTTCTTCAAATCTTATCTTGAACGATCGACCAGTCTGACCTATATACACTCCTTTACATACAGGACAAATTAACTTTCAAATTTTGAAGTGATATCTTTGACATTGAATAAAAATCCTGAGAGTTTTGTTTTAGTTTTGAAAGCAATTTTAATATCATCTACATTCAGGTATGAAATTAGCAACTTTTTCTGTGAGAGGACCAAAATATGTTAAAGATGTGAATTTTTCCGATTTTTCTACTTTCGATTGAGGATATATGCTGTTGTACTCTAGTTGACTACGTTTCTTGTTCATTTTATCTATCAAACTTGTATAGAAACCATTATTTGAAGCAATTATTTTCATAGTAGAAATTTCTTTTGCTTAATTTGGTACGGATAATGAGATTGAAAACGCTCTGTGGAACATTGAGTTAAAAGTTGAATGTTTATGGGAAAGGGGATGATTTGAATCCGACGGAATACATAATATATCCGAGAAAGTTGGTTTTCTATATATATCGAAACTCAAAATATTATTATTATGAAAGATAGTTAATTCCAAGAAATTTATCTGTCGATCCAGTTCTTTTTGAATTTTGAACGTTATATCTGGGTGAATGCTATTAATATAATTCAAACCCTGATCTAATTGTCTCGCGTGCCCTTAAAACAAGCAATTACATCATCAATGAATATATGCCAAAAACTTATATGTGATGCTTTCATTGAATTGAACATTATGTTCTCTATATGTGACATGAAAATGTCTGCAATAAACCGCAAACTGTTTAAAATCTCATTAGCTAAGTTAAAAAGTGCTTTTATTCAACAAGGAAAATAGAATGTATCACTGATGTGAAAAAGAAAAATTCTTTGAAAATTTTAAATTAATAAACAATTCTCCAAGGAAGCTGGTAATTTATGACAGTAAATTATAGAAAATGTCAAATCACCTCTACCTACTCAAGATCTGCATACAGCATAACAACCCATAGAGTCCTCCACCAAAGATATAAGGGACCAACAAATCACTGTTTAGATCGAAAATACAGAATCCCGTCGATAGAGCAAATACTTCTTGACATGAAGATCTCTACTCTACGACAGTACCGTATGGGGAAAATAGAATGCTTTTTATAAAGATATCAAGTCAATATTATTCAGGAGAAATGATATATTGGATTCACATAGCTGTCTTATGATAACATTGTTGAGAAAGGCTTTATAATTACATTATATTCTATTGATACATTACTAGTGAACCTCTTTTATTTGCAGAACACTGGGATCATCAGAATGTAATATTATCATCTGACGATGTAGAACAATAGTAAACTGTTTTGATACAGAAGATGAGGTGAAGTTAATGGAACGTATACATAGGAATGCTGTCTCTATTTATATCTGTCCCACTAACTCTGATTGCTATAATAGGACCTGTACTGAATGGCTGTGTTGTTATAGCTATACTATTTTCTAGGCAGGTTAGTATGACTATGACTTACACTAATGAATACTGGGAATAAGGGATCAAACTCCAGTATCGTTTTCTATGCATTTTCTAGTATTTTCTTCTTAAACTACTATTTTCAATAAATGAATTGATTTGAAAAAATGTTTTCGCATGACAAAATTGAAAATAATCAATTCGTTCATATATATACAGGGTGTCTGAAAATATTCACCTTTATCACTGAGGTGTTAACGATTCAGTAATAAATACAATTTTATACTGTTTGAGATATTTACATGAGATCTTGGTCGTTTTGATAGAAGGCTAATTTCATAATGCAAAAATTTTATTCTTAATTCCAGCTTAGGATCATTTTTTGTAGATAATTGTATCGAGGAATGACAATATATTCATAAGTCTTGTATAATAAATACTTGTTGGATCTCAAATCATGGCCAGCAAGATCTCCGGATTTGAATCTGTAGAAATTTTTTTGTGGATTTAAAAAATAACCTTAGTCAGTTTTAAATTCTATAAGATGTGAGTAGTTTGAACGCTAAGTGACCCTACGTTGAACATTTTCTTAGTATATATATATATATATATATATATATATATATATATATATATATATATATATTATATATATATATATATATATATATATATATATATATATGTATATATATATATATATATATATATATATATATTTATATATATATATATATATATATATATATATAAATATATATATATATATATATATATATATATATATATATATATATATATATATATATATATATATATATATATATATATATATATATATATATATATATATGTATATATATATATATATAAAAATATATATATATATATATATATATATATATATATATATATATATATAATATATATATATATATAATATATATATATATATATATATATATATATATATATATATATATATATATATATATATATATATTTTATATATAAAATTTTTCTTAGCCGTTTTGTTCAAAATATAATTGATCTCCGAGTTTATTGATATGTATCAAAACTATAAAAAAATAACTCGAAAACGATCAATCGGAGAAAAAAGACTCCTTTGGTTTTTTTATTTAAGATATATCTGACAAGTTTTAGCTACTTGTTTCTCTCAATTCAATCATTTATATATATATATATATATATATATATATATATATATATATATATATATATATATATATATATATATATATATATATATATATATATATATATATATATATATATATATATATATATATATATATATATATATATATATATATATATATATATATATATATATAGCTATATATTAAAATTCACTATCCAATTCTGAGCTATATTTGCCAGTGTCTATATTATCCAGACATATTTTAGCATGCAGAAAACGTAAAACGGAAACCATTTTTAACTAAAAATGATGGAAAACATGGAACTATTATGAATAATTCATAAAGTCGGGTAGGTTGTCTATCATTCTGGTGGAAACTGTTGAAATTTAATAGGAATAAATTGAATAATAATACGTTCATTTGCGTATTTATATCAAATTATATTCAATATCTGAATCGGTTCTTTATTCGAATTCAATATATTTGATCCATTAGGTTTACATCTGTCATCCATAAATTAGAATTCAAATAATATAAACTGAGCACATGAAATCAATTCATTCATAGCATTCAAAGTAGTACATACAATCTCCAAAATACCAATCCGAGGTATGAAAGATTAAGGTTAACTAGTTCTTCGATTTTATTCTTTGGGTCATTTCAAGAATGTGATTCAAATTGATTCGAGCTAGATTATTTTCATCTGTTTCAGGTTAAATGAGTAGAATTATTCTAGTTCCTGCAGCTCAATCGCCCATAATACAGATTCGCTAAAATATAGATTCACGACTATGGTAGCCCCTTATTCGCGTTATGCCTATGGAGACCAGATGATCGCTGGCCTTTTCACCGGCGAAGGTTTGCGATCTCCCCTAAAGTGATCCAATACTATATTCATCATGAGTTCACGTGAATCCGGTTTAATGCGAATTTGAATCTTAGGCGCCCAAAATCGGGTGATTTACTCTAGACGCGGCGAAACTTTAAAATTTCGTGTGTTCAACTCTTGCGGTCCGCTTCGCGGATCGGAACGGGAATCCACCTACGCCTTTCATCGTTATGAATGGTCAAAAGGTGGCCTTTGTCCGCCTGTTACTCCTCGCACAAACCTACAGAGGCCGTAAACGGCGAATCACTCATATTCTTAGTATTATATATCACCTTCCGTACCATCAAATTGTACAAATAACATGTTGTATTTTTCACAGATTTCCTCAGTCAACCAAGTACTTCTGCTACATTTGGGTGCACTCAACGTAATATTAGGAATTTTGTACCTAGTGTTTTTTCTGCCAAGCTTCACAGTTCACGATTGGATTTCTCTAGGGCTTTTCTGCTCTCTATTTGGTTTCTTTTTCACGCTGTTCCATTCTTTAATAATATGGACTATATGTGGCTTGAACTGTGATAGGTATTACGCTATTGCATCACCTCTTCATTATGGTTTCATCATTAGCAAGAAAAAGGTGAGATACTTTATAACACTATCATTTATCTAGAATTCTACGTTGTTAAGCTTTGTACAGACCGGGAGATACACAACTTCGCAAAATCTATGTCGAATAGAGCAACTTGCGTCTGGGAAAATGTTGGCATAGATTTTCTGAGTCCAAGCAGAAACAATTTTGTACTGCAGTAACTTCGAAAGTTTTCATTTTTTAAAATGAACTCCTCTCTTGCTATTGGTGTTTGTATAGCTTTATGATCTCGATGGAACTGATCTGCAATATACCTTTAAATAAACACCAAAACTAATTAAAAAAAGTACAAATATATAATTAGTGCAACCGATTATAATCCGGTAAGTACTAATAGACTACAGGCCCATGTCAAAAAATGGATGGGTCATATGAACCACCAGGTGACGTATATAGGACGATATAACAGCATAAAATAATAAGATTCAGCACTATGCCGTCACTTGTAAGCTGTCCAACTGAGTGCTAGTGAGAATTCAAAAATGCAGGTAGAGTGAGTACATTTTGGTCAAATATTTTTGTACCGCATTTTTACCATCGATAGATCCATGAAAAATAATAAGAAAGCGCGCAGTTCCGTAAAAAAATGGTGCGCCACAAAGTCGGTAAATTGTTTTGATTTTCAGACAATTTCCAGGGTAAATTTGGTCATTTCATTCTGTACGGCATCAGTTTCATACTGTTTCAATACAGCTTCTAATCCATTATTCCGCAACGCCGTACAAAAATCATGCGGGGAAAAAGGGGAAAAAATCGAGGATTGCAACCCCCTCCCTTTCCGGGGGCCGGGGGGGGGGGGTGATTTGAAACAACATAAAATTAATTTAGTTTGAAAGTATTTTATGCATAGATGATATTTTTTTACATGCCGTACATTTTCGTTGGTCCAAAGGTTTGTAGGGAAAAAAAACTCTAGGAAAAATCCATAGAACGAAATGTAAGAAAAATCCATATAACGAAATGTAAGGTCAAATTCATGACGATTTTTTTTTATACGGCATTTAGATACTTTATTTGTACTTAATGCAATAATTTATAAAAAGTTAATGCCGTACAAATCTGAAAGTTCATATTGATAAAAAAGTAATAAAAATATTAAATAAATATAATTTACATATATATCGTCATTTTCATCAGCCTAATAGATATGGTCTCCATTAATATGTACGGCATCATTTTTTCCTAATTTATTTATCTTAATACTATTTAAAACAAGGGAAAAATGTAGAAAATTGATATATTTCATTAATCTATGAATATTTAAACTTTCGCAATAATTTAAAAAATTTCAGTTTTTGTATTTCTCTATAATTTTTTTTAGAACAGTTTTTTTTGAACGGCAGTACTATATAAAAATTAAATTTTACAATATCATGTTAAAAAAAAAGTTGCCGTACAGAGTCAAATGATTTTACAGCTTTATAAATCAAGTATACCATGAAATTAAGATATTTATTAATATACATTCAAACGAACAATAATTTTTTGACAGCATTATTTTCAATAGTACTTTTGAGTGCTAAATAATGTTTTAGAACCGAAGCCGTACTTTTTCAATTCAGCCCCCGGACCACGGAAAGAGAGGGGGTTGCAACCCTCGATTTTTTCCCCTTGTCACATGATTTTTGTACGGCGTTGCGAGATAATGGATACGAAGCTGTATTGAAAGAGTATGAAACTGATGCCGTACAGAGTGAAATGACCAAATTTACTCTGGAAATTGTCAGAAAATCAAAAAAATTTACCGACTTTGTGGCGCACCATTTTTTTACGGCACTGCGCGCTTTCTCATTATTTTTCATGGATCTATCGATGGTAAAAATGCCGTACAAAAATATATGACCAAAATGTACTCACTCTACCTGCACTTTTGAATTTTCACCAGCGCTCAGTTGGACAGCTTACAAGTGACGGCATGTGCTGAATCTTATTATTTTATGCTCTTATATCGTCCTATATACGTCACTTGGTGGTTCATATGACCCATCCATTTTTTGATATGGGCCTGTAGTCTATAAGCTTAAGTTGAATGTTGCAGGCAATATTACTTGCTCTGTACAAGGCTTAAAGATTTGATATTTTGCATGAAATTTCATTCTTTGAGAATGTTTATTATATCTCAGCCTTATATTAAATTTTATGAAAAATATTTTGGTACTCATTCAGGTGTTATTTGGAATCAGTTTGGGTTGGATTATATCCTTAGCACTATGCATTCCACCACTTATGAAAATTGCACCGTATGGTTATATTCAAGGCCCAGCATCATGTGCCCCAAACTACAAATATGGAAAGGGGCTTTTGATGTATTCAGCAATATACACCATCTTTACTATGCTTATTCCAGCCACTCTGATTATTTGCTGCAATTTGAAGGTATGTCATCATCAACAACCCATTAGATATTCGCTGAATAATGTAAATATGCCATTGAGTAGTCAATATATCATGGAATCCAAGATTTTTTATGTAAATAAAATTACGGTAGTCAAGAATTCATACTTATTATTAATCTTAATTTAGTAGGTGACATATATTTATGTTTATTTATGTTATGTGAACTTCGTGTTACTTCAAACCTCTACCTAGAAGTAGGTGCTATATTGGCACTATCATCAAATTTTCTAGAGAATCTTAACTCAAAACCTACCGTTTTAATGAACTTTGCATTGAATATTGGTTCAATCTAAAATACCACACTGTTATAACATCTCAATTAAACAGGTTTTGTCATTTCAGATATTGATGATAGCAAGGTATCATCGACACAGAATCGCATCAGCAATTTACGAGGTAACGCTTTCCGCTCAAGTTGCTATAACACACCAGAGAAATCCATTTTACCTATCCGCTGAAGCAACAACAGTAGAATCTCCGAAACTAAAAGGCAGAAGTGCAATTTTTAGTGTATTCCAGTTACTGGGTTCATTTTTAGCATTATATTTTCCATATTATGTTCTAGTAATTTGGCAAGCAATTGGTGAGACAGTGATGAAAAATAAAGAGGATGCAGAAGTACCTCAATATATTTACACGATAGCAGTAACGTTACTCATATCTTCGGTACCTATTAACGGTTTCCTTTATGGCGTTAAGAACAAAGTGTTGCGAGAAAAATTCCAGAATTATCTGAGGAAAAAACACAACAAGAGCGAGCTCAATCAGGAGATTCAAGCACGGACACCATCCACTTGTGGATCACGGAGACCGTCTTTGACCCCATTCGGTTTTTTTACACGTCCTACTCTTCAAAGGCGTTTGTCTGAAGCTTTCATAGACGCACGGAAGAATATAACAAGTCCAAAAAAATCAGATATAAAAAGGATAGCGTCAGATATAGCATGGAAGCCTTATTCAAATTCAAACTTTAACATTTTATCCAGGAATGAAGTACATAAAAATCTCAAACAATCAATTAGCTGTAATACTCTACAATTACCACCAGATGCTGATCTTGTTCAAGTTGAAACTGAGGATAAAATAGGCTTCAGATTAGGTAGACCTACTTCTCCTACAGAATCGTCAACAACACATTTATTCATACAGAAATTATTTTCCGAGCAACCAGAGAAGAAAGTGAGTAATGTAGTTCTGCGAAATGTTATCGATAAGGCTCCGAAAAGATCTCCACGGATATTAATTACACGCGCGTATTCGGAAGAAAGCGACCAATCGAGTATCAATGTTCCATCGAAATTAATAATTTCGACGATGCATTCTTCTTCCTCTACAAGTGTTCTTGAAAAGAAAAGGAGAAAAATGCGGTACAGATTTGATGAATTAGAAAGCGATGAATTTAAGTCCAACCAAACAGTAACACCTCTTTTGATGAATAGTTACACAACTGCCAGAGATAGTGATTCGTCCGAGGCGTCTGATACTTCTAGTGGTAAAATATTTATGTCACTAGACAATAAAAATAAATTAGTTGATAAAGAATCTATAGAGAGGCATTTGTTGTTGTCGTGGCCTGCCAAACATAAATTTGTTCGGGAAGATATTACAAGAAAGAAACTTTTGAAAACTACTTTGAAGAATATTCAATCTCAAGATATCGTACTATAACTAGTCAGGAAATTGAGTCAAGTTCCTACAGCGCACACATATTTTATCAATATAGTATGAGTGTGAAATCTTATATATAGAAATAGATGTTTGTATGTATATATCCAGGTTGTCCTAATTGCCATGGGCCACTATTGCTATCTCGGTAACTATAATACCTACAAGGTTCGTCAAATTAGATAAAATGTGCAGTTTTTGGAGGAAATTGACAATCCGGTTTCAATTAAAAAAAAAAATTCTATCTTGAGCTACGGGGGGGAAAATTTGCTCAAAACTATTTGATCCAATATCTCAAAAAGTATAATTTCTACAAAAAATTAGTGAGGAAAAAAATTTTTGCATTTCAGACGTTCTTCAACTGGTATTTTTTAAGGAAATTTGGTTCTTCCAGTTTTCGAGATATCACATTTGCATTTTTCATTCCAAATTTTAAAAAAACTTTTTTCTGATTTCAACGATGTATCACATGTTTATATTCGTTTGTATTTAAATGGTAGAAAACTAGTATTAAATTTTTTTTGCACTTTTTTCATTTTATCATGGGTATAATCATAAAGCAAAGAGAAACAGTAACATGTGTCAGAGTAAGTTTAAACCAACATGGTAGCGTTTTCCAATGGGAAAAATTAGATTTATTTTTTTGTTATGCAAAAGCATTTCGAAGTGCTGAAAGAGCCAAAAGTATTGAATTTCGTACCCTGAAAGGCGCTTACCGAATCGAATAATTTTTACAAGGCTAGAACGGAGTTTGCTACAATAAGGATCATTTAATAATCTTTCAGAACGGGGAATAACTATATCGGCAAAGAATGGGGAAGATGAAAAAAAATGCATTAGGTATGTATCATCCACTTTGAATTTTGGCAAAGGTAATTTTAAAGAATAAGGAAGTTTTAAGGTTTATTACATAACTTGAATTTAATTAAATGGTAAAAAGTTTGATCGTTTGAAAACTTAATTAACATTTTCTTTCATTACGTGCTGCAACAGTCTTAATATAGGTAATTGTTTTATTGGTAGTCTAAACCACCTCTGATGTTCTCATTTTTTTTGAAACTCAATACAACTTAAATTTTTTCTTATTATCAAAACGCAAACAAATATGAACATGTGGTACATCGTTAAAATCAGAAAAAAAAGTATTTTTAAGAAATGAAATAAAAAATACAGGCCCGTAGATATTTAAAAAAAGTAAGTTGATGGGAATATCTTGAAAACTAGACGAACCAAATTACCTTAAAAAATACCAAACCCCCTAGAACGTCTAGAATGTATAAATTTTTTCATTAACTAATTTTTTGTAAAAATTATACTTTTTGAGATATTCGATCAAATAGTTTTAAGCAATTTTTCGAAAAACCCCCGTAGCTCGAGATAGATGTTTTTTTTCAAATATGAAACTAGATTTTCAATGTCCTCCAAAAACTTCACATTTTGTCTAATTTGACCAACCTTGTAGTTGTTATAATTACCGAAATAGCAATAGTGACCCATGGCAATTAGGACACCCTGTATATATATATATATATATATATATATATATATATATATATATATATATATATATATATGTATATATATATATATATATATATATATATATATATATATATATATATATATATATATATATATAGGCTTGCCATATTTTTGGTGGGTGAAACCGGGACACATTAAAATAGGATGGGCATTACCGAGAATTCTGCAATTTTTTTTTTTAAATCGGAAGCAAAATGAGTTTTAAGCTTTTTGTAAAGCCTCGCAAGTGACGGGAGGGGAGAGTCTGGAACGCTAAATTGTTAATTCTACACACTTTTTAAAATAAAAAGGAAATTTTTGCTATTTGAAAATATTTATATATATATATATATATATATATATATATATATATATATATATGTTCAGAAAGATTTCCGGGTCGAAAGTATTTGAAAAACTTGGTTCTCGGGATGAACCGGCGTAAAAGATTTGAAAAATCTCTTTTTTTGCTTTTTTCAAATCTTTTACGCGGTTCATCCCGAGAACCAAGTTTTTCATATATATATATATATATATATATATATATATATATATATATATATATATATATATATATATATAAATATATATATATATATATAAATATCCGTAGTTCAGTGGTCAGTGCGTTGGGCTACTGAACAGAATGTCAGTGGATCGAATCCCGGCCGAACCAACGAATTTATGCGGAGTCACCTCTCGGAAGGCAATGGCAAACCACCGAGCAGTATTCTGCCTAGTAAAGCCTCTCTGTAAAGCCGTTCGGAACCGTCGAAAAACTGTAGGTTCCTTCTATTCGTGTATCGCTGTATCACGCACAGTACGAGTAGTTGTGGAGAGGTCGCCACACCCTAAACCGGGTACGGCAACACAAGAAGATGATATATATATATATATATATATATATATATATATATATATATATATATATATACATATCTTTTTTATGATAATTTTCTCTGGTCTACCATCTAGAAAGAACTGATCATAAAATAAAATTTCAAATACTTCATATAATTGTTTAATTGAACAATTATTAAGTCTTATTATTTTTTGTAAAACTACAACTTTTTGTACAACTACAATAACAATTATAAAAAAAAATTTTTTGTCAAATTAAAGAATCATTAATTAATAAGCTGACAATGTTTATATTTGTTTTCAATACAATGCGCTCACGTCTCTTTTCCCGATAAACTGATAGTGTACACCTCTCTACTGGGTAGCGCTCAACCGTCTCATAGGCCTGTTCTTATGATTAAACTACTCACAGTCGCTACTCATTACTTTTTACATCTTCCAGCTATTTTCCGCGACATTAGACATCGATAAAATCGGGAGGGACACCGGGACAAGAGCAAAATACCAGGACGTATGGCAAGCATATATATATATATATATATATATATATATATATATATATATATATATATATATATATATATATGTTATTATTTATTAGAATTATTTTTGCCTGTGAACTATTTCTACTCTCTTGATATTTATTAGCAATAACAGGCTTGTTGAATCTTAAAACACTCTATTTTATTAATAATTTGTTGTTTCGCCACGACATTCGAGTCTTTCTCAAATCTTTTTAATAAAATCGAGTTTTTTTAAGATTCAACAAGCCTGTTTATTGCTAATAATTATCAAGAGATTATATATATATATATATATATATATATATATATATATATATATATATATATATATATATATATATATGTATATATATATATATATATATATATATATATATATATATATATATATATATATATATATATATATATTGGATCAGCAGCAACGCGTGGCCGGGCAACTAGGATGGTATTTTCAGAACAATCGAAACATATACTTCAATATTTCATCAGATGTTTGAGTCTTGAAATTTTGTTCTGTTAATTTCTCTCAAACTCTTAAAAGCATATAATCATTGATAACATTGTATAAAGATCTCATTACAGTCCTACAGTCTTTTGAATAATTATTGTGAATATTATCGAAAATGCATCTCGTTAGTGACTTGAAAATTATGCTGAGTTTCTAAATCAAACGATAAATTTAAAATTGTAGAACTAATGAAACTTTTATTGTATAAGATATTTATATAATTTATTATTAGATTTAATGAAGCAACATTCCATTTATAACTCAGGTTTAGTTTCTGTAAGTTTATAAGGTATGATTTCCTCCTGTTGTAGATCCATTGGGAGGTAAAGCATAATGTTCTGTGTTTAGGGAGGAATTACACTTAAAAGCACTTGTTAAAATACTCAAAATATTGATCTATTCGGTGAATTTAAAAAAATGATCAATATCGATTGAAACAAAACAGATACAATTTATATTCCAAAACAGTATTAGCCAGAGCATTATCATTACGTAATTGTATTTCAGAAAAATAAATACAAGTAGATCTCCAAAAATCTCTATTTCACGATGAGATAATCTAGTCAGAATATAAATTGTTGTAAATTTAACTAATTTTACAGAAATTCATGTAGAAAGTAACTTTAAAATGTACAAAATGACGAATCATATTATTTTGTTAATAAATGTTGAAACAACCTCAGACCATTTTGTGTAACCCATTATAATTCTGAAAAATCACGTCGTATTTTCATCTCATTTTCGTTTTTTTTTTAAATCCTTAACTTGAATACCTACAAAAATTTATTGAAACCGGTGAATGGCACCTCTTTTTCAACATTAACCAAATTCACGTAAAATCTTCAGACTTCTATCTGAATTTGGAGGGGCAGTAGACATGCCCAACGCTAGAAAATCCCTAGATACGCTTAAAATTTCATAATTAAAATTATGGCGGTAAAAAATTCTATTGAAACCTTCATACTGTACAAGTACATCACTGACAACAACACACTCCACTTACCAAATTCCAATTCTCAACACAAGCTGTGCGTTGTGCGAAACCTCAAAAACAACGAAAAAAAAGTCGTCGTTTTCGGAAAATTGTTATATCTACCAAAAAGCACTTCCCTGATATCAACTCAATCAAAAATTTTTAAATCCGGTATCGAAAACATGCCGACACTTCCTGAACACACTACTCATCGTAGCACACAGCTGTTAGGTACTGTGTTCTGGCTTTCAATCGATTGAATCTTGCTTCCATCCTCATATATTGATAAATATATCTACAATAACAAACGTAAAAAGTTATCGTTCTTGCTTCCTACTATTATGTACGAATGGAATAGAAACAACTTACCAAAAAATGTTTTTAAATGTTCCACAAGATGTTACACATCAGGTATATTATCAAAATCAGCCTTTATAACTCCTTTCTCACGCACGAATAAATAAAAGCAGCTATTATAACATATTTTGGTCCTCTAACAGAAAAAGTTGCTAATGTCATACCTAAATGTAATATTAAAATTACTTTTAAACCTAAGATAAAACTCTCAGGATTTTTATTCAATGCCAAAGATATCACTTCAAAATTTGAAAGTTCAGGAGTTTATAAGTTGATTTGTCCTGTATGTAAAGGAGTATATATAGGTCAGACTGGTCGATCGTTCAAGACAAGATTTAAAGAACACCAACAATCTTTTTTGAAAAATAAAACGGATTCAACGTTTTCAAATCATTGCCGTGAAAACCCACCATCAAATTACCGAAAGGAACCAAACTTACTTAGAATCATTAGAAATTTTTAAACTCAATCATAATGCAAAAGATACCTTGCTGAACGACCAGATTGACCTGATATATTCTCCTATATTTAGTGTATTCAAACAATAACGACTTTTCTAAGAACATTGTATGGTACCAATTTGGGAAATCCACTTCTATTAGCCCTTCTTGAAATATGTTCCTCTTGTCTATTTAGGTACCTGCAATAATTCTTTCCCACCCGTAAGCGCAAATCTATAATTATTTATTTAGTTCTTAACTCAATCTGCCCGATGATGGTCTAGTAACCGAAATTGCAATCGCAGTGTTATATTTTTCAAAATATTTTGTGATAATAAACGTAGTAAATTCAAATTTAGTTTTGTTCATCATGTTAAATTATCACGTAGTAACGACGGATTCCATCAACTTTTATAAATGAGTTTTTGCATTACATTTCGGATATTTTCAGTCAATTTACATGTAAAGCCGTTGAAATTGTACTATCAAGAAATTCCTTCAACATTATGACGTCACGTGGCGCTTTGTAGTCTCACGGTTCTAAATTTTATCAATTCAAAATTGTTTATAAATAATTTTAAAAAATATTTAAAGAGATTTTCGCATCGACTATTAGTATAGTTTATGATGAAGTTTTAAAATAAGGCAAAAAAATTAATAATTTTGAGTATCAACTTATACCATGTACACATTTTCAACCATCTAACTCAACTTGAACATCATTTGGGGGGTGGTAAAATCGGGGATATTTACCTGCATCCAATCAGCTTAGGAGGATGAACTCCAAATATATTGTTTGTAATTTGTTGTATTTTGCGTAGTGTTGTTTCAAGTTTTTACTCGTAGAACACAATTTTTCTACCTAGTTTCTGGCTCTGAAAATGTCAAGCCAAGTGTCCAATGTAAAATACTTCCAATAAGTGAATCGTTGTTTTTGTATTCGGACATCAACCCTAAACTTTGGATTTTTCTAGTCCAAGCTTGACTTAGATGAAATCTGCATCCTATAATTTTTGTTTCTGACCACATTAATCTTATGGATAAATGAATAGAGTTTTCAAAATCCGAAGCAACTTCAGCAGCTTCAAATGGATATCCTAGTTTTACGCATTCTTGGCTTACGATTTCAAAACATTTTAAATATGACTTGTGCGACTTATTTGGCAATAAACAATAAACAAGAGGAACATAGTGGCCGGTAAAAAGAATTTTGGGGCATATTTAAAAGTTATATCGTTTTACACTGAACTAAAAACTTTAAATTAGTAATACAAGAAAAAATTACAATGTTTGATTCAAAATCATTCGCTAGTAGAAAATTTTCTCCCTCTTTGAACGTTTCAATCGACATATCGTTCAGAACAGTTTGTAGCTCAACAATATTTTTCGGTAATTTTGGCAGTTCTTTTCTTCTAGTTTCATACATACGTCTGCGTATGTGGTGTATGTAAATAATTCTGATTTTATGGTATTTGTTAGGGTAGGGGGTGGTCCGATAATGAGCAGGGACATAACCTGCTGAGTCTATAGATTAGGCTTATTTTTACCATCGGCGCAACTGGGTTATCATAAATTCCCGACCCTTTTGAGACCCGGATTAGACCAGGTAGAATAGGCGCACTGGGGTTATCCCCTATAGTATTTTAGTACTGAATCTTACTACCTAGGAAATCTGGGTTTTTATGGTCTTCCGGTGGGGGCCTAGTGTAAAAGTTAAGATAATGTGTTTCGGCAAACCTTTGTAATCCTCTGTGAGGGTACAATAAATGCTTACCATCACTGCTCGGGTTCTTTTTTATTGCAGAAATTATTTCCATATGTTAAGATACATTCCTGAGCCCATGAACTAATAAGAAATTTGCAAATAATAAAAACATTTGGTCTGAAAAGATTCGTGCTTCGTGCAACGACTACTTGACAGTTCTAAAATGTCGGACTAACCTTTGTTGACAATTCATTTCCACATTTTTTGACACTGGCTCGAAAATTTTCCTGTAATGCACCTATCTCTAGCATACCTATATATTATACTTATGTGTGTGTATGGCCACCGAAGAAGCAGAAGTTACTGATAGTAAGAGTCATTAAAGAAACTTAAAACAATAAGTTTTTCAAACACTGCTGTACCTAATTCGCATTATGAAGCATTGATATAATGAAAAAAGTTATGTATCCTAAAGCTGAGACATTCAAAACAGTTCAAAAGGAGATGACGAAACAAAATAAAATAAATTTGGAACGACAGCTTGCAGTTTTAATTGAAATGTTTCATAACGAATATTTACGTTATAAAATGTTTCTACCTATAACAACGTAAAACTGTCCATGTTTCATTTTTTCTGCTGATTCGAAATTCTTGTGATGCCAGGAAGTTTACTATTGTAGGATTTGCTTATACATAATAACATATAATAGGTATTAGTTATAAAAAATGTGCGAAGAAGAACTCATCGAATTTCCAGAGTTATCTATTGAATATTAATTCTAAAATGAAATATTATCAAAATTCAATGACAACTTTTATAGAATGGAACAACCAACAGCAGAACACTTTCCATCAAGTACAAGCAAATCATCAGTATACTTCGAATTTTTATCAGGTAGGTAATTTGAATATTTTCTATTACTTATAGGCTCTTGCACCGTATATTATTAAACGAAGTTTAATGATGAACCGAGTTTAATTTGACATTTTCGCTTGCACCAAAATATAAACGGCGTTTAAGCCGTCTTAAAACCCACATAAACCAAGTTTAGTTAAACGACGTTTTATAATAAAACGGTGCAAGAGCCTGTTAATAATCTAAAATAAGGCATTTTCTATGATGCTGTAACATAGAATATTATAATATTTCGCAGAAGTTAGTTATAAAGTTATAAGTGGTTATAAGTGAGTGTTCTAATTGTTTCTGAAATATTCATAATTGTGTAAAGACATAAACTGGGAACAGAATAGTGTAGACTGATTGGTTTATGGACTATTTGAATATTTGTTTGGTTTCTGAAAGAATGAACTTCCACTACTTCCGAGTTCGTATGCAAGATTTCTGAAGTAGGTACCTATCATGTTCCGAATTATCATTTTGACAAACATATTAAATTATGTTCACCTAATATGTAAAAATATAATGTTATAGGTTTTAAAAATATTGTAAATTGCTTCATAGGTTTTGAATATTACAAAAATCAGAAAGGAACTTTATAATTCCCACAGAATCCTATATTAACTGTAGGAGTTAAGTAGTTATTCTTCCGAAGAATAGATGGCTCTTAAACAGAAAGTATGTACAGTGTCCTTATACTATCGTTACTACAGAACTCTTCAGGTCTGAGCTCAGTAGTCAGTAGATTATTCCACCACAAAGTTCTAAATAGAACCATTCTACTCCGTGCTTGTTCTATGCACCGTGCAACATTTTGTGGAATTATCTCCGATTCTAAATTGCGGGAAAAGAAAAGATCAAGTTCACTTTGTGATTTGCAGGTTGCAGTCATTGTTTATAATATTATGTGGAGCTGCAGTGTATATATGGATGGATGTGTTAAAATATAGTGACCTATGTGTTTCAAGGTGGTTGTAGTTCATAAAAGAATTCGTTGTTATTACTTAGTTTTGTTGTGAGTTGTGACCAAGAGGATCCATCAAGTTATAAGTTTAACTAACCTTTGTTCTTTCCTCTTCGTATAACTTTAAAACCGGTCTTTACGCATGACATTGTATGTGTTTTGATTCGTTTTCCAGCGTAGCTGGTACTTTGACTTTCCATATTTGTTTTGACTTTCTCTAATGGACAGCATGTATTATTATGATTATTCACGGATTAAGGTAGGTCTATTAATGGTAGTTTTCAGAAATATATAATATAGGTATAACTACTTTATAATTTCGGTTTACAGGTTGGTTTCTAAATATTTTAAGGATTATGAATGTTTTATTCAACCTTTCAATAAAAATTGTTCTCTTTCTTGATGATCTATGAATCGATAATTACAAGCACATGTTTATAACACATTCCATCTCAAATTAGACTAAAGATTGATAACCATTCAACTCATATTCAGAACAAACTACAATGTAACGAACCATATATCTTTGAGAAGGGAACGTTATGTCTTGTACTGTGGGATAAAAAAAGCATTAAAAAGTTTCAAATCAACATCTAAACGAAAAATACATAATATTGAATTATAAACTACGACATATGTACCATATACCTATATATATATATATATATATATATATATATATATATATATATATATAAATATTTATATATTTATATATATAAATATATATAATACATATATATATATATATATATATATATATATATATATATATATATATATATGTATATATATATATATATATATATATATATATATATATATATATATATATATATATATATATATATATATATATATATATATATATATATATATATATATATATATATATATATATATATATATATTTATATATATTTATATATATATAAGGGTGTTGTTATTAGTACCCTAAACGGAATTATTGTATTCCAGTTTGGTTTCTAATCGATCCTTTCTGTGAATTATTTTTTGTTACAGTCGTATCAGTCTGTCGGTTATAATAGCAAAGTTATGCTACAGCGAAATAGATAAACAGTAATAACAAATCTGCGAATCCAAGCAAAATACAAAATTTCACAATTCGAATAGCCGAACTTGAGTACTAACTAAATTTGCAAAATATATTATTGCAATAAATAAACGAAACTTCAAGATCTCTTTTACCGCAGGAAACGCTCCCTTGAATAACTAACGAAACACGTGAAATGTTTTGGGCAACCCCCATAAATTAGGTGTCTTGTAAAAAGCCCGACTAGCGGATTTTGACGAATATTCAAACTAGGTAATCATTGCACTGAAATACTGCATGATGAAAATGGGGCGAAACGATTGAGTATAAACTTAGATCTGGTAAAACTTAAATCTGGTAAAACGCGGGACTACAGCAGGTGCAGACTCGCAGGTGACATTGGCCGAGAGTTATTCCTCAATGGAATATATCATAGTGGCAAATTTGCTCCAGATCGGTTCAGTTGTCTAGTCGGAGAAGCGTTACAAATCTCAAAATCGGGAAAGAATGAAGCGATAATTTGTAATGACTTGAAATCTGCGAAATGTTGAAATTGTATCTAGCATTGAATTCGAAAAAATATGATTTTTAGATTTTTCACTAAAAATCAAATTTTGCCCAATCTTATTATATATATATATATATATATATATATATATATATATATATATATATATATATATATATATATATATATATATCTATATATATATATATATATATATATATATATATATATATATATATATATATATATATATATATATATATATAATGGAAGTTTTGGTTATGGGATCGTGAAATTAAACACACTAACTTCTTAATTAAAAAAATATATCTTTATTATTTCGTTCTTAAGAACTACTTCGAGAGCAAAGTCTTTTATACTTGAGAGATGTGTTAAAAACTGCTTATAAAGCAACTTAGGTATTTTTGATATTCCAACAAATATATATATATATATATATATATATATATATATATATATATATATATATATATATATATATATATATATATATATATATATATATATATATATATATATATTTATATATTTAGTTGGGGAACAAAACGGCATCCCTACAAACATCGTAGTTAAATGGCATCCTTATCTGTAAGGTAAGAGCACCAGTTGTCGACACGTTAAGAAAAAAAAATCAGTTATTCTGGCACAGATTCCAGTGAATTGAAGTTCTTATTAAAACTACCATGCCTACCGGATGTTCATAGTTTAGGCTTCACGTCGAATCAGAAATTGGGATGCTATTTAGCCAAATAAGAAAAAATTAGATTTTTTTGTAAATATCTGCAAATGTCCCCAAGCTCGACACGCTAAATTAAGGATTGTCCAGTTCTTGACACTGTAAATGCTCCAGTAGTCGACACATGTAAATAATATCACTTTTGATCATGGGAAATATACATAACAAGAAAAATGTATGTTGTGAAAGCAGAAAGCAATAATAAAATATTCAACACATTTGTGAATTAAATAACTTATAGGTAAAATGAAATAGAAATATTTTAAGAACACAAATATAACAAAAACTTTCATTAGTCACTTTTATAGTTCATTAATTGATAAGGCATTGAAAAATCGGTAGCTGGCCCTTTCCTCAAGTGTAGTTAGTTCTGGAGTCTCGACTTTACTGATTATCGGATCGAATAAAATACATGATATCAAAACAGCTACAAATTCCTTTCCCATAACTAATATGTTTCCACATTAAACAAATGCTTGAATAATATATAAGTATATGAATACAGACGCATTCTTTTTGCCACTCTTAAACTCTGATAATATAAAACTTCCTTGCTTCATCAAGTCTTCAAAGCTAATATTTTCAGAACGCACCTCTTCCCAGTCAGAATCATCTGATTCTCGGTATGAAATCCTGTCTGAATACTAAGAAGACGACTCTGGTGGCAATGGTTGTTTTGTCTTTATCAACTTAAGTTTCTTCTGTTGTGTGCTAACTCTTTCTTGGCATCTCTTGCTTTTTTCCTGTCTTCTTTACACCTTTCTTCTTCTTGTTCCTTACATTCTTTTCTTTTATAGTACCTACTCTATCACAGCAGGTAGAATTTCTCTCTTTCGTTTTTCCGCTGTGAAGAATATTCTGGCCACAATAACAAGTGTTATTTGTTCTGATCCGTATTGAATGAGTAAACCATTACTGTTAAATTGGGCTCTTTTCACATAAATATTTTCATTTCCCCGACCGTGTCGACTATAGGAGATTACCATACCTGTACGATACTAGATCCAATATTCGTCACCCCATGTCGACTATTGGAACAGAGTGGGATCTTTGGTGTGGATCACACTCCGTTCCAATAGTCGACATGGGGTGACGAATATTGGATCTAGTTATCGTACAGTAAAGTTACATATACATGTCAAATGAGCTGAACGTTCATACCTCACTGAGTTATTATCTTATAAAAATGTTCCTTTTCTCGACACCCCTGTCTACTATAGGAACATAGCACTTTTGGCCTACCAGTACTCGACACATGCCAAAAAATATGTCAAAAACTTAAAAAATCACAATATACTTACCTGGGCTGCAGCTTCGAAGGTTTCTCAGTTAATAGAGCACAATAAAAACATTGTTAGTCAAAAAATACCACTAAACAACACCACAACAAAATTAGCTTTTCTTAACCTACACCTTAACAAACACTGGTTATTGGCGGGAAAAGTCGAGGTAGCTGGAAAAACTTTAATTGTATTCTTGTATGTTAGTGAGTTTCCATGGCATAACTATGGCAATGTGCACTAAAAAGTCGGAGCTATCATTGGTTATTTCGGGAAGCCGATGTTTGCTATGGTTACGTTATTTTTTCCAATAATTACAATGGGTGTCGACTACAGGTACATTGTCGACAACTGGTGCGTTTACCTTATATCGTGTATATTGTATTAGAAATGTGGCCAATGGCCAAAGTGGACTCTGTTCAGCACAACGGATACTTTTATCCATTTGTATAGTTTCACGTACAGAGGAGAACCAAAGTGGCATCACTACAGTGTTGCCAATTCCTGAAGGAGATAGAGTAAGCCGCTCTTCATGTTCTCATGATCTTCGGAATTAACTTGAACATTTTCTGTAAAATGTAATAATTGTTTGAGATACCTACATATCACACAAAGCTGGATGGCTGCTTTGCTTTGAATGATGAAATATTATATTCTGTGAGAAATTTTTTGTATATGGTTTCAATTGAAGGTGCCCTTTTCACTTCTTGATCAGATGTTTCAATTTTAATACATTTTATTTTCTATTTCATTAAATTCAAAATAATCTTTGTTCCTCTGATATCATGTGTTCCATGAGCTATAAAATCTGTATTTTTACTTTCTTAGATTTGTTTCATTTTTGTGATACTTATATTCAAATGATTCAATCACCTACTACCTAGATTAATATAACTTCAAGTGGTTCCAATAAAAAATTAATGCCTATATTTTAAACAACACAAAATAATCTCTTGCGTATCATTCATGAATGTTATACCTAGGTATTGAGTTTATCAGGTGAGCAGAAGGTTATGAATTTCTTTGTTTCCTGGTTTCTTTTCACTTCTTTGGTACAGATAACATTTGGTGAATAAGGTTTTCAAAATTTGCGAGGACTTGGATTTATTCAATGCAGAAAATATACTTGAAAATATATTTTTCGTGCAATCGCACGCGAAGCGAGTATTTCGCGTAGGCACCACAGTCCGCGAAATTTAATTTCGCGGCCGTTACCCATAGCAACGGCCGCCAAACCGAACGTCACTTATACCAAAAAGTAACAACAACTATGATATTTCAAAAGAGATATCCTGTATCTCAATGCATTTTGCGTTCTGTCAAGAACTGTCAAAATATTTTGTATATATTCGAACATGGTCTTTCCATAGCAACGCTGTGACTTGTTAATTACTGTTGATTTTAAAGCACTAATATTTTTATTTGCAATTGTCTCGTTTAATAATTTTGTCGATTGCACGAAAAATAGTGTGTATGCCATGGCCGCGAAACTTTTTAGCTACCTCAAGATTATCCTGCCTCGGCCGCAAGCGGCCTCGGCGATAATTTCTCTTTCGGTACGCTAAAAAGGTATTTCGCGGCCTAGGTATACAAATAACTATTCAAGTTCTTTTATACCTTTCACTTCTAGTCTGTAATTGCCTTAAAATAATATTTCGATTACTTCCAAGTTTGAATAAATCAGGATTTTTTCAGGAGTAAAGTGCATGGGACAAACATTAGAGTAACAGGTTTGTTGTCTATAACCTTGATTTAACACTGAATTAATTAGTAGGTCAGACATATTACTCGAAAATCACTTTTTTATTATTCATGTACATAGTTATAGATACAAACACTGTTCATTTAAGGTGTCAAAAACGTGCATAAAAGGAGAATTGGGTAAAACATTTTTCAAAAAATATTAATTTAATAAGTAGATAAGAACACACTACACAAATAACAAAAACTGAAATAATAACGTATTTCATAGATTTCTTTGAATCAATAATAAATCTGAATACACTACAACGCTAATTTTTTTATTGAATTGATAAGCTAAATAGAGTTTTATTTGTGGCAATATTTTGTTTGAAAATATTTCAGAATATTTTTCGATTAAATTGTTTACTTCAGGTTTCTTCCGTACGATTCTTCCTTGAATGTGTTTTATGAAAAATTTCTTGGTTAGACTTTTTTGTTCTTCTGTCCAAGGTACCAATATTCTCTTTGCTTAAGGTTTTTTTCAGTAGACAATATTTCAGGTGGTTCCATGTTCTATGTTTAAGGAATCATTTTGCTGCATTTCGCAGTCTTGCTCAGTGTTATGGCTTTGCTCGCGCTATTTCCTATCTCTACCTATATCATCAAAGTAACCGCAATCTGTAACTTGTTCGAAGTAAATAAAATCGCGATTGTAGCACTCTAGTCACTGTTTTCGAAAATTCCGAGGAAAATTCAAATTGGAATTGAAATATACTTTAATATTTTTATTAGTTTCATCAGATGTTTGAGTCTTAAAATTTTGTTTTGTTCATTTCTCTCAAACTTTTAAAAGCAAATAATCATTGATAACATTGTGTAAAGATCTCATTACAGTTCTACAGTCTTTTGAATAATTGTGAATATCATCGAAAATGCATCTCGTTAGTGACTTGAAGATAATGCTGAAGCTTCTAAATCAAATGTTAACTTTAAAATTGTAGAATTAATGAAACCTTCATTGTATAATATATTTATATAATTTATTATTACATTTAATGAAGCAACATTCCATTTATAACTCAGGTTTAGTTTCTGTAAGTTTAAGGTATGATTTGCTCCTGTTGCAGATTAATTGGGAGTTAAAGCATAATGTTCTGTGTTTAGGGAGGAATTTCACTTGAAGGCACTTGTTAAAATAATCAAAATATTGATCTATTGATAAAACATAATAAGCGATACGCCCCCTACCGGTGTCGAATATTACTAGAACATGGGCCATAGATTGCTTTGTTTACATCTGTTTACGTGTATTTTATATGAGAAGTTGTTGAGTTTTAATTGTGTTTTGGATCGTTTACAAACGTTCAGAAGAGATGAATCACTATTGTTGTGTATCATATTGTTCATCTTGGGCAAAAAAAAAACCCGAATATAGCTTACATACCTTTCCGAAAGCTACATTCCAAACAAAGTTGGGAAACAAGGAAATGATGGACAGAAGAAAGGTGTGGATTCATAACTTGAAGATTGAAAAAAATGTCTGAACATAAGAGAGTTGTTCTTTACAGTTTACTGAGAATAATAATTTTCCCTGCAGTAAGTTTGTGGATTTTTCCGTATAGAATTATACCAACTAATGATGTGCAATTTTCAGTTAGCCGAAAACGTAGAGTTTTTGAAGTCCAATGCTATTCCAACGAAAAATCTTCCACTTTTATCGGAATCTGAACCTGGGCCATCATCCAGAGATTCTAGATAATTGTATTTTCTTTCCAGACCAGAAATACTATTAAAATAATAATAACAAATAATGTTTATTTGCACAACCAAAATAACAGTTTATCATAACATCAAGAATATGGAATAAATCTTGACTCTATAGCTAGGTAAAAACTAAAATATTCAATTATATAGGTAATCAGGAAAACAGAGATTCTATCAAAAAAACCAGACTCTCAGAAGTCCACCGTACTTTCAGGAGAGCTGTTATATGTCAGGAAAATTCAAAAAATATAATAACTCATTACGTTCAAACCATTCAAGCAGAGTATTCATGTTAATTCTTCTTTTATTTCATGTTGTTTCTTTCAATTTTGCTGGTAAGTACTTAGTTTTGTCCATTATACTCAAAAATTCTTAAGTTCGTAATGAAAGTAGACATGTCAGAGATGTTTTCTTGAAACTTTTGAAAGTTTTTTTAATTTTTTAAATAAATAGGTGTTCTATCATACAGCCTTTTCATGAGGTATACATAGTTCCTTCAACCAATTAATTTGTTCGTCCTCTACTTTATTTTATTATTGATTTTCATGTTCAATGATAAATACTCAGTGTAAATTTCAACTTGATGTAGGTAGGTTATCTACTGTTGAACAGAGATAATATTGTCCTCAATCGGAACACAATGAACCACTGGAAAATACGAAGTCCAAAGAAACACAAATTACGAAGCTAAACGTTCGAAAACTCAAAATGAAATGAGCGTAAATACCATTATCAATCAATGTAAACAAACACCTAATGGCCCATGCTCTAGTACCGATCTTAATTTCGGACGCCAATTCAGTGAATTTAAAAAAATTATGAATATCGATTGAAACAAAAGAGATAAAATTTTTATTCCAAAACAGTATTAGCCAGAGCATTATCATTGCGAAATTGTATTTTAAAATATACTTATATATTAAAAAGGTTGTGAATCATTGGGTTAGCGGTTGGTAGATTGAACAGAATCCCATGTTCTTATCGTGTCAATATTTCGAAATTGTTTAATGACTTCCTCAGGATAATGATTATAGTCAGACATTAAGAACAAACGGTCTACTGACCGCTAACCTAATTATTTGTATATATATATATATATATATATATATATATATATATATATATATATATATATATATATATATGTACTAATATACAGGCCGTTTCTTCCATCATGTGGTAAAATTGCTGTTTTCTAAACCGTAACAGATATGAAGACGATTAAATGGGAAATAACGTACCTCTTATTTTGTGCAGTAAATTGGCTCGAAAATTGTTCAGAAAAACTCTACGCAAACTTCCGCAGTTTCCGAGTTAGGTACCTATTTAAGGAAAACTGAGAATGGTGTTTTTGGTTTTTTACGAATAGAATTGTTATTTCAGAAAATATGAAAAAATGGAGAGGATATTTTTATTGTATTCAAAATATGCTAGGTATATCTGAGAATAGATCTTTTATTAAACGTTTAATCTTAGATGTTAGATCTATTCTAACATCGTATGGTACATTTTGAATACAATAAAAATTTCCTCTTCCGTTTTTTTATATTTTCTGAAATAACAATTTCATTATTAAAAAACCAAAAACACCATTTTCAGTTTTCCCTGTATAACTCGGGAATGCCGAAAGTCCTTGTAGATATTTTCGTACTAATTTACTGATCACCATATTAGTTACCTTTTTTTCTATTCAATCGTTTTTATATCTGTTACTATTCAGATTTTAGCAACGTTAACACAAGATGGAAGAAACAGCCTATATACATATATATATATATATATATATATATATATATATATATATATATATATATATATATATATATATATATATATATATATATATATATATATACGAGGGGTTGACCGCGGTGCAATCTTGGTGTACAACGTCTAGGAATTTTATGCAATTTTTTGCAATTTTATGCAATTTTCTGCAATTTTCTGCAATTTTTTGCAATTTTCTGCAATTTTTTGCAATGTTCTGCAATTTTTTGCAATTTTCTGCAATTTTTTGCAATTTTATGAAAATTTTTCGGAATTTTGTCATCAATTTGTGGACTTTTCTGGAATTGTTGCATTTATTTCATAATATTTTGAAAAATTCCATAATATTCCTGATATTATATTTTCTATACCTAGTTCGTTATCGCGTACAAACTGAATGCTAGGGAACATTGGACTGATGTCCACAAGAATTACCTAAATTTTGATACGACTTTTATTTGTGATGGGCAGGTTGCACATGGAAAGATCGATGAAAATTTCAATTAAGAAGAAATATCTCTGTTCAAAGAATATTTTTCTGAAGATATCTCCACACCTCCTGATGAGGATATCCTAAATTTTGAAAAACTGTGACATCATTCGATATTCCACAAAATCTAGAACCAGCAAGTCCTTACGTTGATGTAAAGGATAAAGAAAAAATTGTTACTATAAGAAAAACAATTTTATGCTGCTTTTAACTTTTAAATACAAAAACAATTGAAGTTATATTTCATTTCAGATTTAGCTCTGATCGGCTATTGAGAGTGATGTCAAATAAAAGAAGCACCAATTTAAACTCATCCTATTCACAACCTTTTGAGATCAAATCACTAGAAAATTATTACGCTGTTTACTACTCAGATGGTATATAGAAAGAGTTATCGGGAAGATAGTTGAAAATTTCATTTTATTTAGTCCCAAGCTCCTTAAGGGTACCGTAAGACCGTATTCGCATAAATACTCGTACATTATTTAAACAACTGAAAAAAAAAAATTTGAATAACTTTTACATATACAGGTTGTCCTAATTGCCATGTTCACTATTGCTATTTCGGTAACTATAATAACTGCAAGATTGGTCAAATTAGATAAAATGTGCAGTTTTAGGTGGAAATTGACAATCCGATTTCAGATTTTTTTAAATAAATTTCTATCTCGAGACACGGGGGTTTTTCAAAAAATTGCTCAAAACTATTTGATCGAATATCTCAGAAAGTTTAATTTTTACAAAAAATTGGTAAGGAAAAAATTTTTTGCATTTTAAACGTTTTTCAAGGTGGTATTTTTTAAGGAAATTTGGTTCGTCTAGTTTTCGAGATATCACATTCAACTTTTTTTTTAATACGGACCTGCATCTTTCATGCCAAATTTGAAAAAAACTTTTTTTGCTGATTTCAACGATGTATCACATGTCCATAGTCGTTTGTATTCAAATGGTAAAAAACTAGTATTGAAGTTTTTTGGCACTTCTTTCATTTTATCATAGGTTTAATCATAGAGCAAAGAAAAAAATTGCTTAAAAAAGCCTATGATCCGTAATACATGTGTCGTGTCAAAGTAAGTTTAAACCAATATGGTAGCGTTTTCCAATGGTGAAAAATTAGGTTTATTTTTTTGTTCTGCAAAAGCATTTCGAAGTGCTGAAAGAGCCCTTCAAATGTATCAAAATTCGTACCCGGAAAGGCGCTTACTGAATAGAATAATTTTTACAAGGCTTGATCGAAATTTGCTAATATACGGATCATTTAATGATCCTTCAGAATGGGGAACAACTGTAACGGCGGAGAATGGGAAAGATGAAGCAAATGCATTAGGTATGTATCATCCACTTTGAATTTTGACAAAAGTAATTTTAAAAAATAAGGAAGTTTTAAGGTTTATTACATAACTTGAATTTAATTAAATGGTAAAAAGTTTGAATGTTTAAAAACTTAATAAACAGTTTCTTTCATTACACGCTGCAACAGTCTGTTTGTGTTATTAAAATAGGCAATTTATTTATATTAAAACAGTGGTTAATAATAATTGTTTTAAATTGTTATATTGGTAGTCTAAGCCACCTCTGATGTTCTCATTTTGTTAAACTCAATACAACTTTAATTTTGGCTTTTTATCATTAAAACGCAAACAAATATGAACATGTGATACATCGTTAAAATCAGAAAAAATAGTTTTTTCGAGAAATGGAATAAAAAATACAGGTCCGTATTTTAAAAAAGTAACTTGATGGTAATATACCGAAAACTAGACGAACCAAATTTCCTTAAAAAATACCAAATTGAAGAACGTCTAAAATGCATAAATTTTTCTTTTCACTTATTTTTTGTAAAAATTATCATTGTTGAGATATTCAAATCAAATAAGTAATTTTGAGCAATTTTTCGAAAAACTCCCGTAGCTCGAGATAGAATTTTTGTTTTTCAAATAGGAAACTAGATTTTCAATGTCCTCCACAAACTGCACATTTTTTCTAATTTGACCAAGTTCTTATAGTTACCGAGATAGCAATAGTGGCCCATGGCAATTAGGACACCCTGTATACCTATGCTATTATTTATTTGAACATTTTAACTAGGTATATATATAATTTTTAGTTTCATTATTAAATTTGTAACATTTTTTGGAATTTCTCTATGAACTTCCTGAAATTTTTTTGCAATTTTTCACAATTTCATACAATATTTTGCAATTTTTCTTCAAATTTTTTGTTTCATCATTTGAAATTTTTGTTGGCATTTTCTGAAACTTTTTGGAATTTTTGCAATTTTTTGCAATTTTTTGCAATTTTATGCAATTTTTCGCAATTTTCTGCAGTTTTTTGCAATTTTATGCAATTTTTTGCAAATTTTTGCAAATATTTGCAATTTTATGCAATTTTTTGCAATTTTATGCAATTTTTTGCAATTTTTTGCAATTTTATGCAATTTAGTATTTTAGTGTACATGATTTCCTAGCGCGGTTAACCCCTCGTATATATATATATATATATATATATATATATATATATATATATATATAATATATATATATATAAAAATATATAATATATATATATATATATATATATATAAATATATATATATATATAGATATATATATATATATATATATATATATATATATATATTGGATTGATTGGGCCGATACTTGGTGTAAATTAATAAACATGTTGAAACAATGGTTAAAAATAACAATTTACACATTTATTATAAGAAATAACGCATGACGCACGTTTCGGTGGAACTTCACCTTCTTCAGATGCTAATGGCAAACTCAGTTTGCCATTAGCAATTAGCATTAGGTTATTTTTAACCATTGTTTCAATAAATATATATATATATATATATATATATATATATATATATATATATATATATATATATATATATATATATATATACATTATTGACATTACTTTTGATATTGATACATTGAACATTTACAATTATTATGATTGATATTACCTTCCTACATTTTCATTTCAGAATAGGTACTTATAATTAATTCTCTACGATTCAACAAACAAAAATTGCATTGGGTTTTAATTAATAGTGACAATTAAAAAAATTTAATTTTCATTTGAACTTGTGTGATATCAATAATTTATTTTGAAATTATTATAGTTTCAAGCCAAATCCAATGTTATAACTGACATGGGAGTCAGTGTTACTCAATCACTCACTCTGTGGCTTTCATCATTTCTGATCATTCTTTGATTTATAAGGTAAGTAAATAAGTATATAAGGTTGTATATAAGAATATATACAACCATCAATAGATATAATACATATATATATATATATATATATATATATATATATATATATATATATATATATATATATATATATATAGATGTATATGAATTGTTACCTGTTTACGTTATATGTGTCATGTGACATGACATGACACACTATATGACAGACGGTTTGTTTTTAATATGTTAATGTTAGTTGATTAAGTTTAATTTTATTGTGGATGTACGTGACAAGATTATTGTATTAATTGATTTTATATGTATGTATGTATGTTACATTTAAGGTTGTTTGTGATTTATATATCGAGTGCCGAAGAAGGTGGATGTACCACCGAAACGTACAATTTTATACATTTATTCGTTTGTAATAATTAATTAAATTCACCTGTCAGAGCTAAACTTTTTTTGTTCCTATATATATGTATATATATATATATATCTATAGATATATATATATATAAATATATATATATATATTTATATATATATATATATATATATGTATGTATTATATCTATTGATGGTTGTATATATTCTTATATACTTACCTTATAAATCAAAGAATGATCAGAAATGATGAAAGCTACAGAGTGATTGAGTAACACTGACTCCCATGTCAGTTATAACATTGGATTTGGCTTGAAACCATAATAATTTCATAATAAATTATTGATATCACACAAGTTCAAACGAAAATTAAATTTTTTTAATTGTCACTATTAATTAAAACCCAATGCAATTTTTGTTTGTTGAATCGTAGAGAATTAATTATGAGTACCTATTCTGAA
Source organism: Cynegetis impunctata (assembly GCA_030704885.1). Classification (NCBI taxonomy): domain Eukaryota; kingdom Metazoa; phylum Arthropoda; class Insecta; order Coleoptera; family Coccinellidae; genus Cynegetis; species Cynegetis impunctata. The sequence continues at coordinate 94,625 of JARQZK010001446.1, forward strand.
ATGAAAATGTAGGAAGGTAATATCAATCATAATAATTGTAAATGTTCAATGTATCAATATCAAAAGTAATGTCAATAATGTGAGGTTTGTTGCTAGTAAGAAAATTTGAAGAATTAAAAAAATTAGAATGCCAATATAGCAATAGTCGATTATCCGGCTTTCCCGCCAGAACTGCCAGTTATCAACCGAAAAAATGACATTAGTGAAAATGAACATTGACTATTGTTGCTACGTGAAACGATCGCAATCCACAGAAAGCTACATCTTATTCTTGTTTTACTATGAATATATTCAATAATTCAGTTCAATGTTTTCTAATATACGAACATAGTTCCAGTTTACTTGTTAAAAATACATATTGTTGCTAAATTTTAGCCCTTCTTTTCCTCACGCTCGTAGAAAAAAATGTTGTTACCAACTAATGCGAAAAGTGTCCCTTTTCGCACTTGCTAGGAAAAAAACTATAGTGCGCCCAGAAAATAAATGCCTCATTTTTATAATGATTAACTATTATTGGTACTTAAATCTAAAAGTATCAAATTCAATGAAATGATCATTTACATTTCAGAAACTCAGGTTTCGAAATTTACAAAATGCCTTTTTTTAATTGGTAATATTTTTATCTAAGGAGACATTCATTAATTACGTGGGGTGTTTAGGGGACAAGGGGCGTGGAAAATCTCACTCAATCTCACGTGGAGGAAGGGGTGGTCTCATCAAATATCAAGTAATTTTTTTTCGCAAGAAACAGTATAAAGCTGCGAAAAAACTGGGTTAACATAAGTAAAACATGTTTCTTCACTAAAATAAGGCTAAATCATTCATAAAAATATTCATCGCGGTTTAATTATGCACTGATGGAAGAATTTATCAACTATAAATAAATTTATTTGGTAGGAAACAATTTATTCATTTATTAAATATCAAAAAGTATTTCTCCAACATTATTCGTTAACTATTGATAAATATTCATTAACAGTAAATACTTTTTTTGGAGTGAATATTTCTTCTTCATATACGGTACGATGTGAATATTATTCATAAAAAAATAATGCCATAACCTTTTATAATAAACATACGATGCACTAATAATTTTCACTGATAAAAGCTGTGACTTATTACAATCCTTGTTTTGTTATTAACTTAATTTTTTTCACATTTTTATAAAATATTACTGATTTACTTGAACTAGTAGAATTAGCACAGATTAACTCATTCATATAACAAATATGTATTTTAAGAAATCTCACGTGAGATTCGGCTTGGAGGAGAGGGGTTCGAGCAAGAACTCACGACATCTCACCAAGACGGGGGGAAGGGAGTCAAAAAATCGCCAAAATTATCTCACGTAATTAATAGATGCCCCCTAATACTTCTACTGATTTATATCAAAATGGTTGATTGTAATTTATTTAAATTTTATATTTCAATTTATTTAAATTTTATATTTCTAATGATATCGCAGTACAAGCACATGAATAATATTTGATAGTGTGAATATTTATATCCTTTATACAGGGTGTTTCTAAATTGATGCGAAAGATTTCAATGGGTGATTCTTTAGCAAAAATTAAGGGGGGTCTTTCATATAACTTTTTGTTCAACACCCTTTTCCCTCCAAGTTATAGCCCTTTGAAATTAGGTGAAAAAAATTGTTTTTATTCAATACATCCGCTTTGGAAAAATTTAGAAGAAAGAAATTTGGCAGATAACTGCTGCTAATAAAATGGCAGTTCTTGAGTGTTTTTGTTACCCTTAAATGTAATCACAAGGGGCTGAAAAAAACAACCCCTATAATATTTTGCATCAGAACTTTTTAATGCGCCTATATTTTCCTTTTTACAAAATATATTCGAAAAGACAGACTCGATCTGCAACTTTTTTATGTCTTGACTTTTAATCCTAAAGTTGTTAGTTTGATCACAAAAAAATAAAATAGTGCTCAGACAATTTTCCCATAAATTCACAGAGGTTATCATTTATTAAAAAAAAACGAGTAAGTCAAATGTCAAATAATTTGTTAATTGTTATTAGTAGTACAATTATTGTTCAATCCGCTCTAATTTGCAATATTCTTCAACTAAATAAAAAAATGCCATTCTTTCAATAAAGTTTTATTTAGTTGTGAAAAATGTTTGAAGTCATTATAAAACTGTCTAGAAATTAGAAAAAATCAGGACAATAAAACTATTTGTCATATGACTTCATTTGACAGCAGCTTACTTGTTTTTTTTTAAAGAAATGATAACCTCTCTGTGAATTTATGGGAAGAGTCTGAGCCCTATTTTATTTTTTTGTGATCAAACTAACAACTTTATGATAAAAAGTCAAGACATAAAAAAGTTGCAGATTGAGTCTGTCTTTTCAAATATATTTTTTAAATAGAAAAGTATAAGCGCATTAAAAAGTTCTGATGCAAAATATTATAGGGGTTGTTTTTTTCAGCCCCTTGTGCTAACATTTTAGTGTAACAAAAACACTCAAAAACTGCCATTTTATTAGCAGCAGTTATCTGCCAAATTTCATTCCTCTAGTTTTTTCCTAAGTGGATGTATTGAATAAAAACAATTTTTTTTCACTTAATTTCAAAGGGCTGTAACTTGGAGGGAAAAGGGTGTTGAACAAAAAGTTATATGAAAGATCCCTCTTAATTTTCGCTGAATAATCACCCATTGAAATCTTTCGCATCAATTCAGAAACACCCTGTATATTCTCCAAATAATATTAGGCTTTTCAAGCAGCAATCGAGTGCCTGCTGACAGTTCAGATTACATATATTGTTTACTTTCCACTAAATCAGTCATCGGCAACTTGAGGGTCGGTGATTTATTTGTTCGAAATACAGGCAAGGCATTTGAAATATCGATTTCAAGAATTGAGGAGAAATATTATTGCTGAAAGTGTCAATGTAAGCAATTTTTTACTTTTCACGGGAATGCGTTAGACTGAAATGAGACAGAAGAAAGGATAGGAGGGTTGACAAGAGATTCAAAGTTAGTTGGAAGTTGAAACAAGCTAGTTGCATATTAGAAGACGCGTTTGGTTTCCGGGTCACATACGAACATTCCGATTGATATTTAGTGCCAAACTAAAAGAAATTATTTATTTTGTGAAATTAATGCCAAGAAATTAAAAACTGTTTATCCTAAATGATTACGAAATACTCGTCTAATTATCGGACCTTAATCATAGTTTCGATAAGTGAAGCCTTCAATTAAGTTAGACAATTGTGGATTTGTAATAAAGTAAGTACTTTGTTGTTTATGTTTCGTATTTTAATTTGTTATGAATGTGGTTATCGATATTTTCATATTCTTGCTAGATAAGTCTTGTCTCTGTATATCTGCATTCTTGAATTCCAATACTTATTATTAATTATTGAACAATAATCTGATGAATAATACAAATAATGTTCTTGTAAATGTGATATTTATTCCAAGAACGTGAAATTAAAGGAGGTTTCAATTGAAACATTAACAGAACATGCTGAAGTTTCTTCCTAAAGAAAGATTAATTTCCCCTGAACAATAGTTATTTTGCAAAAAATCACGATAAAAAAAAACAAAAAATTTGATTTTTTCCATTTAATCGTGATTTTTTTAAATTTTAATCTATTTATACAGATATGGTAAAAATGAATTTTAAAATCACTTATTTTCATTATTTTGTCTCTATTCGCCCGAATAGATTTACAGTTACGAAATCTAAAAAATAAATTGGTCGGCTTTGTTTATTTAAACTAAGTAGGTATTTATTAAATATAATGGCAATATAATGCTATATGTTGACAATTAAAAAAAATTAAAATATTAAAAAATAAAATTTATGCAATTTGCATTACTGCAGTTTCGAATTTTCGGTAAACTTCAGATGATTGTTAAGTAAGATCGGAGTTTTTCTATTATAAAATTTTTTTTACAGTGGGAATGAGTTGATACAAGTACTGGACCATGCCGACATATTTATAGTTTACAGGTATTTGGGAATTTATAATCTAAATCTATCGTTTGAATAAATTGAAAACTAAGTATGTAGTGTATTGATTATTTGAAAATGTCAAAAATTTTGGATCTTCATCTGATAATTCAAAAAATTAATATTTTTATTGTGATAGGCTTTGAAAATTTCAATTTGCTGTGATGTTATGTTTGGAGATGACCTCTGCTATTTGTGTTCTCCAAAATATGATGAGATATATTTTTCGGTTTTTTTCAGTTTTTGTTTCGGATATACTTCTACTACTTATTTTTATTCTGTAGACTTTTATATGTTACAAAAAATATATCAATTTTGTAACTTATATTAATTAATATTGTCTTGCGCTAATTAATATTTCTATCACTTATATTTTAGTTTTCTGAAATCATGAATTTTGGAGTAAATTCTGTTGGGAGGAGAGAAGTTTTCATTTCACCCAGTGACTGCACCTGGTGCCTAACTTTCTTAGCCATTCGCCAAGACAGCTCTCGTAAACAATGTGCTGCAGATATCCGGAAACAAATATAAAATCACTTATTTCTATACTTCCATCAATTACGACATCTACAGGGCGGGCCACTTTCGGAGGGATATGGGGGTTTATGGTACTTTTAGCATAGACAGCGAAAGACGAATACACATGTCCTGGGCTCGACTTTCGAGACTAGTTGGAATATGAAAACCGCTTTTTGATACGTCAAGTCGTTTTCAAGCTATATACAGGGGGATTTTCAAAAGTTAGCCTTTTTGAAAAGTAGCCATATCGTTTTTATTATTCAGAAGTAGCAAGAGTATCAGGACGCGCAATACTCCATTAGGCGGACAAAAAAAGTCCTAAATATGTATATAATGAATATTGTTAAATTTTTTCCCTTGTGGAAGTCTTGTAGAAAAATGTGCAAAATAACGATTTCAGTCGTCCGCGTGGAAAATGTGCTGAACCAAATTTCTCAAAAATAACTTTATTTGCAATGTTTTGTTATTTACAATAAAGTGTGCTACATTTGAATTTTTTTCCCACAAAAGTTGAAATTTTCACCCCTTTGAAAAATAATGAGGTACGCCTCTGGGTAGGTTTCGATATTTTTGTCACATCCCTTGTCAAATATGTATATTTTCCTTTATTTTAACCTTCTGCGGATGAAATTACGGATTTTAGAGGTGGCTTGCAGTCTTGTACCCGTTGCTCAATGCATACCACGCCCCTTTTTCGATATATTCAAATTTCTCGAAAAGTATAACCGCTATTTTCGCGAACGATACGTCGTTGGATAGGTATTCAGAAATGGCACTAAGTGTATTTTTTTGAGATATAACAATCTACATTCAAATTTTTAAAAAATAAAAAAAAGTTTTTCCGTTCTCCTATTCCGCCATTTTGGATTTGATGTGGATGATAATTTTTTTTTACAATTTCAAACAGAGTGCGCATCACATGTTGGATGTTTTTTTTCTATAACTATGAGTCGCTGTGAATTATGAATTTTTGAAAATGCATCGTTATTGTTCGAATTTTTTTTAAATTGAATTTTGTCGATGTCTGTTCCGAATACTTGGGCTCGCGATACACCGTGAGATACGTATGAGTATTTTCCATCAGGGCCTATTGTTCTGAGATATAACAATCTTCATCCGATTTTTTTAAAAATAAAAAACCGTTTTTCCGTAGGTTATCCCCCTCCTATTCCGCCATCTTGGTTTTGATATGAATTTTTTTTTTACAATCTCTGATAGAATGCGCATCACCTTTTGGATGTTTTTTTTCTGTTACTATGAGTGGCTGCGAATTATGAATTTTTGAAAACGCATCATTATTTTTCGAGATTTTTTTAAATTGAATTTTGTCGATGTCTGTTCTGAATACTTGGGCTCGCGATACATCATTAGATACGAATGAGTATTTTGTATCAGGTCCTAGCGATAGTTATTCGAAATATTATGTTTTTCACCCTTTTATAGACTAATATACTGCATTATAACCCTATTTTTTCGGGTTTTCTCGATTTTTTCCAAAAGTATAGCTTCTGTCGTAACAAACGATACGTCGTCTCTTAGGCATTTACCAACGAAACGTTGTTAATTTTTTTGAAGAAAAAATTTTCAATTTCAAAGTTGTACTATCGTAAAATCCTATTTTTACGAGGTTTTTGGCCTACCTGTCCGCTATCTTGAATTAACTAAAGTGACAGTATAATTTTGTTCTTTCTCTAGGTGATGAAGTTTCATACTCCGAAATCAATTTTTTCATTGGACCTACGCAACAATAATTATGAATTTTTGAAATGATTCGATTTGATTCGAATTTTTTCAGAAAGTAACGAAAGAATCGAAACGCGCGGTACTTCATTGGAAGGACGAAAGAATTTCCTACAAGAATTTATAACACTTAACGATATTTTGTCTCACGTTTCGGTTGTATGTTGGAATATATGCGAAAAAACGTTGACGTGAGATGGGTAACGAAGAAAAAATTTTCAAATAAACATTTATAAAAATCATTCAAGTAATTCTATGAAACAACGTACTCAAAAAATTTTTTTTCCCAGAGAAAATAAAATTTTCACCCCTATGAAAAAGTTTTGGGCACGCCACTGGATATGGTCCTAAGTAACATTTATCACGGAATTTTTCTGCATCCCGCACAGTTCTTCTTATTCGCGCTTATTCAGTTTTTGAGATATTATTACACAAACTTGATATTTTTCTTATGGAGCATGCCATATTTAATTTTTTTGTTAAAATATACATAAAATTTCCTTCAAATTGAAGTACTTATCACACGCAAAGTTTTGATTATTAGTTTTTTCAATATTTCACATTTTTTAAAATTACAATAGTTGGCTGCGACTTTGACATTGTGTAGATAACACAAAAATATATAATTTTTCTAAATCAAGTGAGTAAGGCCTTCAAAACTGCTTTTAAAACTGAGTTTCATCAGAGTGAGCTTTGACAAAAACAAAAAGTCTTTGGTTATATCAACCTACAAATATTGGCATGGTACCAAAGAATTACTTACAATATTGTCATTCTCGAGCAAAAATTTATTGAAATATTTCAACATTTCTTGATTTTTCCCGTTGTTGAAGGATTTGCGCACGTTCACAGCTCAGACTGATTTTTTTAAATTCAGACCGAGTTAAATTGTTAAAATTTCTTATGTGGTTTGAGTCCGTTTTAGCGCCCCAATTTTGATGTTGATGTTGATGTCAATGTTTTTTTCTCACTGTCGGAACTTTTAATTGAAAATTACATGAGTTTTTGCAGGTGTTCAAGCATCTCTTCAGCCCCCCAAATTGACTAAGGGGGTTAAGAATTTTTATGTGAGAAGAACAAACATGAAAGAAATACGATCTGAGTAACGGAGCTCTGCTGCACACGGGATATTTTTAAACGAGTGAATTTATAAATTTCTGTGAGACGTCATCGAAAAAATCTGCTGACGTTAGCTTCCTATCAAGAATTGTACCGGTGTGAAGATATCATGATCAGTCTTACATTTTGAAAGCTAAGCAGTCGTAATTGTAATTATAATCTCTTCTCTGGTACATGTGCGTGGTGGCGAAGCCATGTTGATATTCGTTTTTATTGTTGGTTGAGTTTTTTGTCTATCATTAAAAAAAAAACGATAAGTATTTTTGTCGTTCGCTGCAATTTTCTTCCTTTTAACATCGACGTTCGACATTGAATGCTCGTATTGAAATTGATTCCTATGTATCAACATAATTCAAATAGTGGTGCACCGTTTTTTTATAATCTGCTTTGTAACGTTCTTTCGCAGAATCATGTAAGTCGATGAAAATTTTTATATTTTAACCAATATATTATAATTTTTGTCAGCATAATGAGGAATCAGAAATTTCCTCGAAAAAATAATTTCCAAAATTTCAAGCCTATGTTTTAGATATAATTTTCGCTAACAATTAATTTCAAAAACTTGATGACTATGTTTTGAGCATAATTTTCCCAAAAAAAAATTATTTTATTTAAATTAAGTAAATCTCTAGGCTTGATTTCAGTGGAATCAAGCAAATAAACAGTAATACAAAATATTAGGTTTTTCTGTATAGTTTTCAATTGTTGAAGATGTAGTTGTAGAGTTTGAGATTTTTGTGTAAAATTTTTCCGAATATATAACACTCCGTAGAATATTTTCAGAAATTGCGCGGAATTTTCGATTATTTCCTATTTTTAACTTTTGATACAATGATAGTTCAAATTGTGATTTTCATTATTATGTTCATTAGTATTGTTGTTTGTGATTTTTATATTTGTGTTCTTTTGATCTCTTCTTGGTTTGACCGACATATGATTTGTCATTTATACTTATTGTTGCAAATTTTACTAAGTACAAACAACATGAAATTTTCACAAACTACATCAAAATAAATCGTCAAAATAATGTAAATAGAGGGGCTGTGTAGACCATGACCTATAAAGCTGATGGTATATATATATATATATATATATATATATATATATATATATATATATATATATATATATATATATATATATATATATATATATATGTGTATATGTATATATATATTTTATTTCAAAGAATTCCTTTATATATAGACGCTATATATAGCACCTCCGCGAAGTTCCCTCGACTGTCAAAAAAATTATCTCCACGGTCGTTTTTTTGTTAAGAATTTTACCCCCGCGCTCCTTTAAGACTTTTTTTGTGCGTCCACGATTCTCGCTGCCCTTCTCTTCATCGCGGTTTCTTTTCTGATAGCGCCCGCTAATCTCAAAGGTCCAAAATTCCAAATCAATAATAACTACGTTTAGTATCAAATTTTGTTCTATTGCGTCAGCTGCGAGCGTATACAAATAATAAATACCTAAATAATGTATTTTTTTTTTAAATCACACTATATATATATATATATATATATATATATATATATATATATATATATATATATTTATATATATATATATATATATATATAAATATATTTATATATATATATATTACACCTATCCTCCGACTTGCACTGAAGATAGGTTCCAGACAAATCCGTATGAATATCAGTACATTGCGTGGGTAAAGGTTTTCTGTGGTTTCCCTTACCATCTAATGTCAGTTGAAATATATTGACCTTGGACCGAATGGCACGTAATTAGCAAAAAAGTCGGCCGCAGCCGCATTCCCCGTTTTGTTAACGTTAGAGAATAATTAGATAAAGCCAGGGTTGAAGAAGGTTGTAAAACCTTATAACTTCCCACAATAAAATATTTAGCTAGATAACAAAAATGTACCCCATCCCCCCAAATAGTTGAATAAACGTATTTTCATTCATTCATTCATTCATTCAAATCCGTATAAAATGAAATCTTTGTTTTTCCTATATAAAACCGTCCGTGTAGAACGAAAAAAACTGGGCAATTAAGTCATTTATTTAAAAGATCAACAGTAAAACATACCCAGAAACTCCAAACTAGGTGTATTTTGACCAAAAAATGACGTGATGTCGTAGTGAACTTATTCTAAAAATGAAAACAAAAATAGAAACGAAAAATTTTTCTAAAAGTACCTGCTGAAACTCAACAAGTTCAGGTGTGTTCGAAATTTATTCGCTATCACTTTGAGGAACTATCAGCTTTTTCTTCTTGATTGGTATGTCACTTCCATCACTAGAATATTCCCGGTCGAAATTTACCAGCTCAACTGATGATAGATTCGAGAGGATCGGACGATTGGGAAGATACACTATCGGGAACTATCAGTCTTTCTGTGGATATGATTATGTAATCAAAAATACATTTTTAGAAATTTTCCGAATTTCATTAGTTTATGAACCGTGTAAAAGCGAAATCATGTAAAACGAGTATCGTGTAAATCGGGGGATAGGTGTATCTATATATATATATATATATATATATATATATATATATATATATATATATATATATATATATATATATATATCTATCTCTATTTCTATCTATCTATCTATATATATATATCTTTATCTATATATCTATATATATATCTATCTATATATCTCTATATATATCTATATATATATCTATCTATTTATATATATATATATCTTTATATATATATATATATATATATATATATATATATATATATATATATATATATATATATATATATATATATACTAGCTGACCCAGCAGACGTTGTTCTGCCATATAAATTATTTTTATCTATCTATCATTATATCTATCTATCAATGTATCTGGCCCGGCAAACGTTGTTTAAATTATTAAAATGGCTATTTAAAAACATCATAAAAAATGAAAATAAAAAATTTTTTCCAAAAAATTTATAAAAATGTTTGGGGTGGACCACCCTAATCACTTAGTGGTATGAAAACTAAATTACGACCAATTCTCAGACCGACTATTGTTATTTTCAATTGCCATCTTGCAACCCTATTGTGTATCTATGGTTTTTATTCATGACAAAATAAAAATAAAAATCTTGCCAAAAAAATTCAAGTTGATAATAAACAAATGAAAATAGGGGTTTTTTTTTTTAACTCGAGGGACCTACAGTTTAACGCCGGTTCCGAACGGCCAATGGGCTTGTAAACGATGTACATTACCCAACAATTAATCTTTATAATTAGAACCACTAAATTCCGGACATACACAACACCCAAGAGCAAGGTGGGACTCGAACCCACATCCTCGGCTTACAAGCGGTACGCCTTACCGCTGGTCTACCGAGGCCTCGAAAATAGGGGTTGATCGTACAGGGGTGAAAATTCAGGGTTGTATGTATTTTTGAATGCTGTATCATAAAAAAATTGAACAGAAAATTTTGTATGAAAAACAAAAAATAAAAATTGAGGGGTGGACCACCCTAAACTTTTAGGGAGATGAAAAATTAATTTAGTTCGATTCTCAGACCTATGCACATAAAATTTCATAAGAATCGGTCGAGCCATTTCGGAAGAGTTTAACAAATAAAAAATAGGGGTTGATCATACAGGGGTGAAAATTCAGGGTTGTATGTATTTTTGAATGCTGTAACATAAAAAAAATAAAACAGAAAATTTTGTCTGAAAAATAAAAAATTAAAATTAAACCCTTAACATTTAGGGGGATGATGTTAGCCGATTCTCAGACCTACCCGATAAGCACACCAAATTTCATGAGAATCGGTCGAGCCATTTTGGAGGAGTTTAACTTCTAACACCGCGACACAAGAATTTTATATATTAGATATATATATATATATATATATATATATATATATATATATATATATATATATATATATATATATATATATATATATATATATATATATATATATATATACATGTATATATATATATATATATATATATATATATATATATTTACTGACTGATACGTAGAAATTAGTTTTCTCTCTTTCTAACCAAACGTAACAAAGAGGAATGAAAAGGATGGAGAATGGCGCTAATTTTGCTGTTCAGATTTTGTTTGTCGGTTAAGGAAATCTAATGGACATTCAGCACATTGCATAATCCTGAGCCAAGACTAAACTATGAGAGAAAATCGCGCAAATCTCAATTTGATTCTTGGTATTAACCGGCTCCACACACGCCCGCGAATCTTGCTGTGAATTCACGCCGCGATCCACCAACACCTCCTAAAGAACAACACGCCGTGAATTTCGCGTTAAAAGCGTGTCCCTCCACACTCGCAAAGCTTCGCACCGTGATGCACCGTCAATCAAGCGCAACCCTTTGTCGCGGGACAAAAAACCGACACCGATCGGGGAACAGCGCGAAGCGCGAACGCGCGAACCCATCTACACTCGCGGCTTCGCGGGCTTTCGCGCCGCGAGTGTGGAGCGGGCATTAGGTTTGTATTTGTCGATCGTTAGCTGATAAAGCGAATTAATTCGCTCGGAATTTGAAATCTGAAATCGGATACATATGAGTTTGCGTTCCAAGCCGAAATGCCTATGTCTATATATATATATATATATATATATATATATATATTTATATATATTTATATATATATTTATTTTTATATATTTTTTTATATATATATATATATATCTATATATATATATATATATATATATATATATATATATATATATGAATAGCAGCTTTTTGCACTCCTCTATATAAACTTCAATTATGTCGAATCTCGCACTCCTCACTGGGTACAACGTGCTTTATATATTTTATATATAGTTTGAATAGTTCTGGGAGTTGCAGTGGACGACAGACAGAGAATTTACTCCTTAAAATATTTCTATGCTTTCGACAATGTTTATTGGAACGAAGTTCCTTACGGCAGGCTTGGAGGAGGAATTTCGCTGCGGGACCAAACTGAAAAATATGCGAAACTAAACGTGTGACGGAAGTGTACTGACGAAAGTCACGCTTTTAGTTAACACAAGCGAATATTGTATACTTTTCTCTTTCTCCTTCTTTCTTTCCGTTCTCTCATCCCTTTTTTCTGTTCCCACTCGGCCACGTCAATCGCCAGTGCATTATATGTACTCATGAATTCATGTACAAGCAACTCGAAAACGTCAGATGTGAAACATCGAAATAATTTTGTATAAGTTATATGCATAAAAGAACAGATTACGATAGGAATCAGATATGGCATAATGAAAAGATAAAGCTATACAAATTTGTTCCATAAAATAATGACTGCGTATTGTAGGTTTATATTCAATTCTATAGCGTGGCGATACGTTATCCTCTCGTTATATACAAACTTGCGTCTATTCCTTACATTGCTATGACGACCGAGTGGTCGTCACTGCAATGTCACTGAGTACTGAACCCTGGTGTGCCGTATCTCTGGGTTCGAATCCCAGAGGTTACTCTTGGCTTTTTTTATTTTTTTATTTACAATCTCGTAAGAGTTCTCAGTCCCACATTTCAATATCAATTATTTCAACTTGGATTAGTATAAGTTATCACTTCTGTCGTGCGCCCCGACACGCACATGTTTCGCAAATTGTGGTCCTATAGTCCTATATTATCCGAAAGAACTTCGTTGCTACCTTGAGTCCCATGACACCGTTTCTTTTTTGTCTTCTTCAGGGCGAAAATATATTAAAGTAATTGTATTCTATACAACAGCAAAAAAAAATAGTTTTGGTTATAAATCAAATATTTCCACATTTTTCTAAGAATTCAATACGTTGGAATATTTTATAAAGTGATTGAATAGAAGTAGTAAAAAACTAAAATCTGAACCATTTGAGACCAATCCTACGTCTTGTACAACTGATCGTGGGCAAGTTACTGTGCGTACTGCGTATTTCCAGGGCGAGTCTCTCTGCGCAACTTTCCCACACCCATACCGCTTAACTGCACCACAGTCACGGTTGGCAACATGCATTTTCCCACACTCCTAAACTATAAATAAAAGATAAACGTTCAGGATATTTTTTACCAAGCTAGTTAGTCGAGTATGTTAGGTACGCTGGCTAGTATTTGGGAGGTCTCGGGTTCAAACCCCGGGGCCGACTGGTCTGCCATGAGTTTTTCTCAGAGGTTTCCTCATGGTAATGTAAGTCACTGCTTGCAAACTTATAAGGCGAATGCTGGGCCAGTATTAATCCTCTGAACCCTACCCACATTTCCTATGTTCCGAAATATCCCGTCTCACCTATCCTTAATGCACTTGTACATACAAGTGTATCCTCTGGTCTGGCTGAAGGAGTTAATCCCAAACTCAAGCTGCCCGCCTCCCTGACACATACTTCAGGGAGGAATGAAACACGTGTGTTTCCTTTTTCTTTTTTTTTTCAGGATATTTTGCATACTCAACTTGTGTTAGCACTTAGACTATCTTCATCCTATCGCATTTCATGTCCACATCTTTCTTTTGGCGCCAATTCTACTCTATGTCTTATGGACATATTCGCAGAAGTTAGACTATCTTAATCCTATCATATTTCATGTCCACACCTTTCTTTTGGCGCCAATTCTACTCTATGTCTTATCGACATATTCGCAGAAACTCTGCGAATCAACATCTTTTGAATGCTATCTTGATTACAAATGCAGCTATCTGTTTACTTTTTATATCAATTTCACAATGATAGTTATTCGATTGGTAAGTATATTATGTAACTATATTGATAGCTATTCTTGTTCCGGTTTCTGTATATATGACATTCTCAGACAGAAGGTACACACGAAATTTTTCCTCAATTTTAATTTGAGAAAATCATTGATTCAGTGAATTCAGTTGCAACGGCCTCGGTAACCCAGCGGTAAGGTGTATCGCTTGTGAACCGAGGGTCGTGAGTTCGAGTCCCACCTTGCTCTTGGGTGTTGTGTATGTATGAAATTTAGTGGTTCTAAAATTTGATGATCTGTTGGATAATGACTTAGATTCAAGCCCATTGGCCGTTCGGAACCAACATAAAACTGTAGGTCCTTTGAGTTTAAAAAAAAATTCAGTTCTGATTCAGACATAAATTACGTCACTAGTTAAGGGGGTGTGAGGGAGTTAACTATATGTGATATCGTGTGACAAGTAGCTTTGACACTCTTGGCTGTCAAAATCCGGGAGAGGAAAAGAAACCAATATCAAATTCCATACTTAACTGTTTCTTTTATTTTGCACTTATATTTTGGATTCGATCGTACGGGTTTCAAAGTATCTGGTCTGGAACTAACAATTTAAGAAACCCTTTGCAATCCATTTTTAAATTGAAAAACGTTAGAATGTCTGCCTTGACATGTTCGTCATCTAAATGGTTTCTTTCCTTAGTCCATACCCTTACTCGTACATCGAAAACTATACTGAAAACACGCTCGCAGGCAGCGTTTAGATAAAGCAAATAAAACTACTTCTTCAACATATCTTCACCTTTATTTTCGACTTTTGAAAAAACTCACATCCACTCTTAAATTTGACTCAACAATACTGTCTTGAACCTCCCAAAAATGCAGAAATCTTCATAAACATTTATTTAGGTATTGTTTGCCCCAAACTATATGAAACATACAGTGCAACTTATGCTGATTAAAATAAACAAATCCTACAAGACGAAGTTGATATCTTATGATGAGAACTAGATAATGCTGATGGCGAATTGTATTAAAAAATCAAAGAATTGCATATAAATTTGAAGAATAAGAAAGCGATGCTTACAGATTTTCATTCGTCAAAACCACCAAAACAAATAGAGCCAGTAGACGAGTTTTTTACTAATTTAATATCTCGTTCTGTCCTCGTGAATTTTCTAAAATATTAAATTTGATTTATTGTTGATTTGAAGAAAAAACTTTGAAATATATAAATAATTTTGGAAATGTTACTTCTATTTAATGATTTCTCGAGTTAAAATTGCAAAAAATATGTGACGTGAGTCCAGGGTGGTAGGGGTGTGAAAAATCTACACTCTGAGAGGAAAAATAAAATTGACATAAAGCCAATTTTAGTCACTAAGATAACATCACTAGTTTGTCCGAACATTGTACTCAATTTAATAAGGTATCTCGTAGACTTCAATAGAAGTAAATTTTTATATCCGAATAGGAAAGACAGTGATCTTAGCCTGTTCGAAATTTTCATCTCCGCTCTAAGAATCATTCTGTGTGAAGAGCTTGCTCTATTTCTTTCTATTTCAGTTTTGTGAATATGTGTATTTTTCACTTGTATATTATTTGTTGATTTTACCTTAGATACGGTTGTTATAAATACACTCATTATGCCCTAGGTCGTTATGAGCGGGCATTATGGATCATAACGCCAGCTCATTGTACGAGGAGAAATGAAGCAACTTCCATTGATTAAATACTTCATAATCCTTGTCGTATACGGCTCTGGATTTCTCCGGCAATGAATTATTCGCAGCTTTGGCTGCATTTTCTAAGATATTCTTAGGTAAATTCATTTCCATTATTTCTACTTATAAGACTACACAAAGAAAGCAGCAATGACATTCACTAAATATGATGACAAAAATATTCACAAACGTCTAAATATCAACAAAGACATGCCTACTATGAGAAAGAAAATGGAAAGTATAGGAGCAATGAAACGATTTTCAAATCGATTTTTCATTATAATGAAATAATTTTTTCGTGAAAAATAAAATCTTGTAGGTATGCACCACGTGCGTCACTAGATTCTGTCGTTAGGATCTATATAACGCACTTGGTACATAAATAACTATTCTATAAACGTTTGCAATATTGTCAAATATAAAAACTAATGTTTCAAATATCAATATGAGTTATATTTCACCAAATGTTGAGTGAAAATTTAATGTAAGTTAATACACATGTCACTGATAGTTATTATTATCATGATATTATTAAGTAGTTTCTTCAAATTGAGTAATAATTTGAGATCAAACTATTGAAAAAGATTTAACCAAATGAATGTTGATGGAATACGAAGGTGACAAAGATAACCTCAACTTGACAATTGCTAGCATAATAAATACCTAGATCAAATAAATGTGCCAGAGCCATATCATCAATAAAAAGGACCTCAGGTAACTGGCAATGTGTCAAACAATGCCTCATAGTGGTATGACAATGACGGTAGAACTCTGAGGAAACGGCACCTGAAAGTACATTCTTGAAATTGATCTTTTGGGAAGCCTTATAAATTAACAGGTATAAAAATTCTGATAAGTTTTTAGATCATACCTTGCTTCGTCTATTTCTATTCGAATTGGGAATTGTATTTTGTTAATCTTTTGTCATTACTATTTGTATCTTTTCCTTCGGGCGTTACTTAGTTGGGCCCTTTTACAGGTAACCTGCTGGTTACACCTAACAGTTGTTACCTGATATGTAAATGAGTGTATGAAGTATTAACATTTTTTCCTGGAAATACGTAGTGGGTACCTCAGGTACCTATACAGGGTGCATGCAAAGGTATTAATAAAGTAAGCTTCTTCGTTTTTGTAAGTTTTTCAAAACTTTACAAGACGATGGGAGTTCAACCAATGTTGAGTGAAAAGATAAATTTTTTCCGCAAACGTCAAAAAATGACGACTTTTTAACCTCAGTTCTCAATGTTGAAGTTTGATTTCACAGGCGTCTTTTTGTTTTTACTTTTTTGTCCGGCCGTAAGCGTTCAAAAAAGTACACTTTTTTGTACGCTCACGGCAATATCAAGAATGTCGGGCGGCGTACAGTTGGTTTCCGAATCCGGGTACTTACCAAAAACGCACAGTCCTATAATGCGTAGATAAGTGACTTTAAATGTTTCTGACAATTATTTTGTTGAATTGTCAAATTTGTGTTGCCTTAACATCTACAAAACCAGTAAGCAAAGCAAACTAGTTATACGTTTCTTCACATCTAATCCTTTTTGAAATTATCATCTTAATTCTATCGTTTGAACACCGTTTGCGGAAAAAATCGCATGTTTTATTCGGAGAAAAGAACTTTTTGTGGCTCGACTAAAATTGTCGGCTTCACTAACATTTAGTCTCGCCACAATAAGTATCACTTTTACTCCTAATAAATCAATATACTATTTAAAGCGAAATATATATTGAAACAGCTATGAGAACTGATGTAAAAAGGAAAAAGGAATTTGTAGGTAAAAATGAAAATACAGGAATATAGGTCAAATTTTATAAAATGTATTTCGTGGAAGTATGCGCCAAGTTCAATACTTTATAAGTAGTGTTTTCAGAGTTTTCATCTTATTTATCATTTTCATATATAGCTTTGTAATGCCCGCTCCACACTCGCGGCGCGAAAGCCCGCGAAGTCGCGAAAACGCGAGTGTAGATGGGTTCGCGCGTTCGCGTTCGTGCTTCGCGCCTTCGCGTTCGCGCTGTTCCCGATCGCGCTTCGCGCTGTTCCCCGATCGGTGTCGGTTTTTTGTCCCGCGACAAAGGGTCGCGCTTGATTGACGGTGCATCACGGTGCGAAGCTTTGCGAGTATGGAGGGACACGCTTTTAACGCGAAATTCACGACGTGGATCGCGGCGTGAATTCACAGCAAGATTCGCGGGCGAGTGTGGAGCCCGCTTTAGTTAAAATTAAAGTGTATGTATGTGTTTTACTCGTTTCGGAAATAAAAAAGTAAAAGGAAATAATCACTACCTAGTTTGAAATCTGTCTTAATTTAAGGCAACTGGAGGTGTCATAATTTGTTTCTTAAGGATTAATTGCATTCCTTTCTATGTTCAGATTTTCAATCACTTTTACTCTGCGTTTCGTCAGTCAACATCTGGAATATTCTTAAAGAATTAAGGCAGCAGGTATATGACCTTGTTCGTGCGTTGACCCAAACCGCCCTAGCCGTTAAGGTTAGTTTAAGATATTGTGAGTAGGAAAAATTGTTTCAGTCCCCTGAAATTTTACAAAACGCGTGAGTAGCACAGCTCTAACGGACTGAATTATATTTTGAAACATCACGCTTAAAGAGCAAACCGAATTGAAAAGTAGAAAATCATCTGACTGTTGGATTTTCGATACGCTGCAATTGGCGACTGAAATTTAGATCGTAGCGCCGGAACGGCTAATATCGGTAGGTACTATTCTATGATTAACGGTTTGTTTACATTGTTTGGTAATGGTGTTTACGTTCATTTCATTTTGAATTTTCGAACGTTTAGCTTCGTAATTTGTGTTTTTTGGACTTCGTATTTTCCAGTGGTTCATTGTGTTCCGATTGAGGACAATATTATCTCTGTTCAACAGTAGATGCCTACATCAAGTTGAAATTTACACTGAGTTTTTATCATTGAACATGAAAATCAATAATAAAATAAATGAGAGGACGCATAAATTAATTGGTTAGAGGAACTATGTATACATCATGAAAAGGTTATATAATAGAACACCTATTTATTTAAAAAGTAAAAAAACTTTCAAAAGTTTCAAGAAAACATCTCTGACATGTCTACTTTCATTACCAACTGAAAAAGTTTTGAGTATAATGGACAAAACTAAGTACTTACCAGCAAAACTGAAAGACACAACATGAAATAAAAGAAGAATTAACATGAATACTCTGCTTGAATGGTTTGAACGTAATGAGTTATTATATTTTTTGAATTTTCCTGACGTATAACAGCTCTCCTAAAAGTACGGTGGACTTCTGAGAGTCTGGTTTTTTATAGAATCTCTGTGTCTGGTTAAATAATTGAATATTTTAGTTTTTACCTAGCTATAGAGTCAAGTTTTATTTCATATTCTTGATGTTCTTGATAAACTGTTATTTTGGTTGTGCAAATAAACATTATTTGTTATTATTATTTTAATAGTATATCTGGTTGTTACATGAAAGAATATACAATTATCTAGAATCTCTGGATGATGGCCCAGGTTCAGATTCCGATAAAAGTGGAAGATTTTTCGTTGATATAGCATTGGACTTCAAAAACCCTACGTTCTCGGTTAGCTGAAAATTGCACAGTTGGTATAATTCTATATGGAAAAATCCACAAACTTACTGCAGGAAAAATAATTATTCTCACTAAACTGTGAAGAACAACTCTCTTATCTTCAGACACTTTTTTTCAATCTTCAAGTTATGAATCCACACCTTTCTTCTGTCCATCATTTCCATGTTGCCCAACTTTGTTTGGAATACAACTTTGAATTGTCCAGCTTTCGGAAAGGTATGTGAGCTATATTCGGTTTTTTTTGCCCAAGATGAACAATAGGATACACAACAATAGTGATTCATCTCTTCTGAACGTTTGTAAACGATCCCAAACAAAATTAACCACAATTAAAAGTCAACAACTTCTCATATAAAATACACGTAAACAGATGCAAACAAAGCAATGTATGGCCCATACGTTAGTAATATTCGACACCGGTAGGGGACGTATCGCTTATCTACGTACCCTAAAAATATAAATTAATAACAATAATTCAACGATTGGTTAAATATAATTTTATATATATATATATATATATATATATATATATATATATATATATATATATATATATATATATATATATATATATATATATATATATATATATATATATATATATATATATATATATATATATATATATATATGTATATATACATATATATATATATATATATATATATATATATATATATATATATGTATATATACATATATATATATATATATATATATATATATATATATATATATATATATATATATATATATATATATATATATATGTATATATATATATATATATGTATATATATATATATATATATATATATATAAATATATATATATATATATATATATATATATATATATATATATATATTTATAAATATATATATATATATATATTTTTTTTTGCCGGTACATATTCGCATCTCCAGCGTCTCATATCCAACCAAATGTGCTGAATTGTTTTCGAGGCAGAAGGAAAGAATCAAAATTTCGGTGAATTTTTTCAACTGCTGCCATTTTTACGTAGCTTTTTAAAATTATGTTTTTTTCAATAAAACAAATGATTTTCTTATTTTTATCACGGTTTGCTATTGAAGCGCTATCTTCCACCTTTTATTTGGGTTTGGCATTGAAGCGTAGTTTTTCAAACTACCTATCATTTATTCCGTTCGAACCGCATCTCGACGCGATGCACTTCTCACGAAAATACGACCTAAGTGACGGAGCTCTGATGCTAACGCGTTTTTTCGTTTTTCTCATTAGTTCAATTCATTCCTATGTACCACAGAAAACGTTCATTATAGTTTATCTTCGAACTTTTAATACTTATGGTATTACTATATTAATATTCTACATATATGGTGAATAGTACATTGAAAGAATAAACCATAATAAATCAATACATAAAATGCTAAAGTTATGAAAGTGGCTCAGGCCATAAGTTCTGTTTTAAGAGAAGGTAACCCAAGAAATTCAAAGCTACTGAATACAATTGTTTACGAAGCTATTTCACAAAAAAGCTACCCTGTTGTCAGATCCTGTAAAATAGAGCTGGAGATATTAGAGTAGTGCCCCTAAAATGAAAGTTCAACCCCACATGTTGTTCCTACTCTGAGCAATGTCCCACTGAAATACAACAATAAAAAGAGCGGACGTTCAATGTCGAAATAGTTGAAAACGAATGAAAGTAAACTTTGTAAATGTTTAGACATATTTTCGCCGAAGATAATAGACTATTTCACTGTATAGAAAGTCAAAATTGAGGTCCGGAAGTGGTTTTTTAATTTTTAATTTATTGCTTCGTGATTTCTGAGGTTGTTTTGATGTCCGTATATATAATAATCTTTTTTTTTTGTTGCAGTACCAACCTAATTATGAAACGCAGCAGAATGAATACCCTGTAGATCATCGTGAATTGAATGGAATATCAAATTATCCACAGAATAGTTCGAACTGGCAAGAAAGAAGATTAGAAGACCGATACAACGAATGTTTTGAAAGATTTGATGTATTTCACCGTCCACTATCTGCGTAAGTCATATAAATTTATATATGTGTTGTATTCAACACGAAAACTTATCATTATTCGCCACTTTGTAAATCAATTTATGAAGTCAGGCGAAGTTTAGTTTCGTCCGAATTTAATTTTGAAGATTGGTTTGAAATTATTGCTGTTACTAGAATTTATCGTCATGTGTTGTTCCATTATAGTTATTTATAGTACCAAGTGCGTTATACAGATCCTAACGAATCTTGCTGGATGGGCGTTAGGATCTAGTAACGCACGTGGTGTATACAAGATTTTATTTTTCACGAAAAAATTAATTTATTATAATGAAAAATCGATTTCAAAATCGGTTCATTGCTCCTATACTTTCCATTTTCCTTCTCATAGTAGACATGTCATTTGTTGATATTTTGACGTTTGTGAATATTTTTGTCATCATATTTAGTCAATGCTGCTTTCTTTGTATAGTCTTAAAGAAATAATGGAAATGAAAATGAATTTACCTAAGAATATCATAAAAAATGCAGCCAAATCTGCGAATAATTAATTTCCGGAGAAATCCAGAGTCGTATACGACAAGGATTATGAAGTACTCAATCAATGGAAGTTGCTTCATTTCTCCTCGAACAATTAGCGGGCGTTATGATCCATAATGCCCGCTCATAACACCCTAGGGCAGGACTTCCCAACCAGGGAGGCACGCCCCCCTAGGGAGGCGTAGAGAAATGTTAGGGGGGCGTCGTAAGTACGTAATATGTAAGATTACATTTCCAAAAAAACAGTCATTACATTAGAAAAATTTTGGATCAAACGATTCGTTGTTAATCCGAAAGTTGCTTCTCTTGCTTTAAAAATACTTAAGTATTCCATTTTCGTCCACTTATTTATGCGAGGCAGGTTTTTCAGCTCTAGTTTTAATAAAAACTAAGCAGCGAAATCGCCTTACCGTCGGTAGCGATTTAACCATAGCTTTAGCAACGACTGAACCCAGAATCGACCAACTGGTACAGAGCATGCAAGCTCAAGTAACTCATTAGCTATTACTTTAAAAGATTTTATTTATTTGTTTTAAAATTACTTTAAATTGAAAGTTGTTTAAAAATCATCTAATTATAAAAATATAATTTAAAATATAAAAGAAAGTGAAAGATAAAAAAAAACTATTCTAGCAAGTAATGATGCATAGTAGGCCACTAGAGATAATTTAAAAAAAAAAGTTACAGGATGAAACCCATCTGAAAAAGAAGAAAATATAATAAAAATAACAGGAAAAATAAATTACGGGTGATTTGAGGTCGGGAAGTGGGAGGATGTGGGCTTTGTAGGTTTAAAACGGGTTTATCACGATTCTGCAAAAAAATCCAATGTGCCAATTACAGTGCAATTGTGACATAAAAACGAACATTTTCACCAAGATTCATGAAAACCCAATTTGTTTTGTGTGAGAGAAAAATAAAAACCCAAAATGTCGGTTATTTAGATTTTTGTAAAAGTACTTAATAATTCAAATGTATTCTTTCGTTCATTATCCTTAATTAATATATTGTATATATTTTAACCTATTTAAAATATTATACCTATTTAAAATACCTAAAAATAAATAATTTAATTAATAAATCAAATGTGCGTTCCTTATTTTTGTTGAAACTTACCTAAGGGGGGCATGACAATATTATTTTTAGCTCGGGGAGGCTTGACGAAATGAAGGTTGGGAAAGCCTGCCCTAGGGCATAATGAGTGTATTTATAGCAACCGTATCTAAGGTAAAATCAACAAATAATATACAAGTGAAAAATAAAGTATCTAATACCCGTCAGTGAGCAAGGAAGTAGTTATTTGTAGTATGTAAACGGATCATGGTGGCCAGATTTTTCTCAGACAATATGATTGACATTTCTTTCAATATTGAAAAATGTCGGGGATTATTGGGGAGCGTCACATATTCTACACATATAAGACGAATCTTTGATTCAGTCCAAAATACTTATATATTTATGTACTCTCATATCTAGTATATTTGAAAAATTTGGGGGTGTATTCTAGGATTCACTTAACGGGCGATTTTATCCAATACATTTTCACTTCAGCTTAGATTCTCCAATTTTACTAAAAACTAAACAATACGTTTTGTCCGACACTTGTGACATTGTTCTAATAATGCAATATTCAAGAAATAATTTAAATTTAGTCAGAGGATTTGAAACGATATCTTCTATGCGATGCACAATTTTACCAAATTTTTTAATGTCTTGATAGTTGACTCTTAACGTTAATTCAGTCGGAAGTAGTGGACTCCTAACTATAATAATGAATGTATGGGTGATGTAAGGTTTAGTGTTGGATTTTTATCATCAACCGACATCATCCGGATTCCGGAATAAATATTAATTTATCAAATAATCCAATTAACCAACAGATTAGAGGTGCAGTAGAAATATAAACGGAGTAACCTATACGTCTGATAACACAGCCTATTGAACCGAACATCGAGAGAATTTATAAACTTGTTATTAAATAACGTCTATCCAAGAAAAAGAATTTAATGTCCCTCATGGTGCACCAGCTTTTATACCCCACACCTTAAATATATATATATATATATATATATATATATATATATATATATATATATATATATATATATATATATATATATATATATATATATATATATGTATATACTAGCTGACCCGGCAAACGTTGTTCTGCCATATAAATTATTTTTATCTATTCATCTATCTGCCGTTGTAGATCTACCTATCTAACTATATATCTATCTATCTAGATAGTTATCTTTCTATCTATCTAACTATCTATCTATCTATCAATTTATCTGTCCGGGCAAACGTTCTGCCATATAAATTATTTTTATCTATATATCTTTCTATCTATTCATCTATCTGCCGATGTATATCTACCTATCTATCTATCAATCTATCTGACCCGGCAAAAATGTTAATCAATGGGAGTATGAAAAATATATTACGACCTATTCTCAAACCGACTACTGTTATTTTCGATTGCCATCTTGCAGCCCTATTGCGGATCTGTAGATAAAATTTAAAAAAATGAAAAGATTCAAAAATAGGGGTTATTCGTAGAAGGGTAAAAAATTGAGAGTAATATGAATTTTTTTATTCTAAGTCATGACAAAATAGAAATGACATAGATTAGAAATAATATTATATGGTGGTTAAGTATTCTCAAATTTTCTAATTTCCCGCGCAATTTTCTTAATTTTTTCTTTCACAAGAACATTCTTCTTACAATAAAAACACAACAAAAACAGAATTAGTGAAATCGGTCCAGCCGTTCAAGCGTGATGGCGGCACCAAAGGAAATAAGGATTTATTTTTATATATGAAGATATATATATATATATATATATATATATATATATATATATATATATATATATATATATATATATATATATATATATATATATATATATATATATATATATATATATATATATACATATACATATATACATATAAACATATATATATATATATATATATATATATATATATATATATATATATATATATGTATATGTATATGTATATGTATATGTATATGTATATGTATAAATATATATATATATATATATATATATATATATATATATATATATATATATATATAGTTATATGAGAGACAGCCTGTATCTCCCTTTTAAAATGCTGAATTGTAGTTGTAGACGCTGCGCATAATATATATGAAATGCTTATTCATCCTTTTTAGCTAGAGAGCACAATTAGAATAATAAAAATGTAAGTTTGATTTGAACTCTCAACCTGTAAACATCGTTCTGAATAAAATCGTTATTTTTAAAAATAGTTTCTTCGTGTTGAAAAATATAATTGGCGACGAGGATGGGATTGCTTCATTAATCCTTCGTGAAAAGAAGTGCATTAAGTGAATATCAATTCTTAAGAGCAATCCGAACTTTAAAACACATAAGCTCAGTTGTTATCTCACAGTGACGGCGAAATTAGGCAGTACCGGTCCTGAGTTCAACTGACCATTGAAGAAATCAACAGAGTGCATAGTTAAGGGTAGCGCCGAGGACTCCACTTTGGAATAACGATCAGAACGTAAGTTGCAGTAGTTAATCAACTTCCTGTTTTTCCCATGGTTTTCAGCCCAAAACCTACAGACTCCCTATAACACATAGTTGTAGCAGGTCATTAGTAAATTAAGAATTTGTTTTAAATTTTAATTATTTTAAATTGACTTTCATCATTGATTCTTTGGCAGACTCGTTGAATAGATTGAATTTAGATTCAAGAAAGAAAAAAACTAAATTGTCCAAAGTTAAAATGGCTGAAGGTAACGGCTTAATGATAGCTCGTGAGTTTGGATCTCTATTGCCAAAATTCTCAGGAACACAAGCCGAGTTGAATTCATTCTTGAATTCGTGCGAAGAATATCTTACGCAATTTTCTAAGGAAGAACAGATAGTGAAAACATATTGTTTGGCTGTCATTAAAAGCAAATTAATCGAAAAAGCAAATGCCGAATTTCGATCATCTAATGTACCAAATACTTGGATCGGTATAAAAACATTTTTATTGAATAAATTTGGTGATCATGTCAATCTCGATGTACTTAAAAATCAGCTTCAATTTCTGCGCAAGAAACCCAATGAAGACGTTCTAGATTTCATTGAGTTAGTTAAAAATTATAAAATCCGAATTAATTATCGAATTGACGCAGAACCTACTTTAGACCAAGCTCTGAAATTATTACATAAACAACTAGTTTCAGACTTAGCAAAAAACGTCCTTATAAGTAATGTCTCAATAGATCTACAAACTGCTCTATTGACTACACCGCATATTACGTTTGACTTAACAGTACAGACTATAGAGAATTATATGTCTCAAAAATCACAACTAGATTTGATGAGAACATGGAAACAACCACTGATTACACCTACGAAATCGTTCCCTTCTCAACCTATTCATTTACAACAAAGAACAGTACTACCGCAAAGACAATATCCGACGAATAGTCAGGTTTTCGGAAGAAATAACAAGGAAACACCTAAAACAAACGTGTTTCGACCAAATAATAATTATGTGGCTTATAATAGACCGACTCCTATGTCGACTGTTTCTGTAAACCCAACAGTGCAAAAACGTCAAATGACAGTTCGCAAATACCGCGTAATCAATATCAAAATCAACGCTATAATAATTTTCAAAATATCAGACAAACACCGAATAATTTCATATCCGAAGAACTTACAAATCTCGACGCGGAAAATAGCGAAGAAAATATACATGAAAATCATGAATTGGACAACAGTCCTCCAGACGAAAATTTTGATGTCAATGAAGAAGATTGTAAAAAATTTTCAGATAATGATCTCGGAAATTCAATTGACATAAATTCTATAAATGACAAAATCGAAAAAAATTGCTTGCCTTACATCGCAATTGAATATCCGAAATGCAAATTACTTTTAGATAGCGGATGTACTGTCTGCTTAATAGATCCTAAGGTTGCTTATAACAGCATACCTCATCTCATTTATCCAGAAGACACTGATTTAATTTCACCTCACGGACACGATAAGAGTCATGAAAAAGTTTTATTTCCCGTGGATTCCTTTGGTTTGAAAAAAGAATTTCCTTTCGTAATTTACAAATTCCATACTCAGTATGATGGTATTGTAGGCTTTGAATTTTTAAGAAAAAATAATTTTACTATTGACTTACAGAATAATTTATTAATAGGTGAAAATTGTAGAATACCCATATATTTTCAAAAAGTGATTCCTAGAAAATTATCTTACCCTATAGATTTATCACATTCACCTATGAAAATTCAGAATCAATTAATTAAAATTTTCAATAATACTGAAAACGCCCTGCAATTAGCGGGACAATCCTTGAATTTCACTTCAAAAATCAAGCATCATATCAGAACTAAAGATGAATTTCCTGTTCATGCAAAAATATATAGATACCCCGAAAAAACACCGTGCGGAAATTCAGAAACAAATTGCGGAATTATTAGAAAAAGGCATTATCAGACCCAATCCCAAGAAAATAGAAGCCATTGAAAGATTTCCCTTACCTAGATCATTTAAAGAAATTAAATCTTATTTAGGTATGCTAAGCTACTATCGTAAATTTATCCCGAACTTTGCTAAAGTCACTAAACCAATGACTAAGTACTTGAAGAAAGACTCGAAAATCGACCTAACAGACTTAGAATACAAAGAAGCATTCCTGACCTCAAAAAACCTACTAATTAATCATCCAATTCTAAACTATCCTGACTTTTCAAAAACATTCAATTTAACGACTGACGCCTCAAATTATGCTTTAGGAGCGATTTTATCGCAAGGCAATGTTCCTAATGATTTACCGATAGCATACGCCAGTAGAACGTTAACTGATCAAGAAATTAAATACTCGACGATCGAGAAAGAATTATTATCGATTGTTTGGGCTACTACCGTAATTGTACGGAACGAAATTTATTATGTATACAGACCATAAACCATTAATTTGGCTAAATTCGTTAAAAGAGCCAAACTCGCGTCTGATGCGATGGAAATTTAAACCAGAAGAGTTCAATTATGAAATTAAATATAAAAAGAATCCTCGGAATCAACACATTTATCATAAAAATAAAATTAAACAAAGAAAACACTAATTGGTTTTCGTATTTTCAGATGACCACTGTACGTATTCTCTTTCTAATAACGCTCGCCGAAATAATTTCAGATACACAGTCAAAATATGTCGACACTATCAATTTCTTAATAAAGAAAACTAATCAATTAAGAGACTCCCAAAATGTGGCTTTGAGAATGAATTCAATAACTCTCTATTCACACGAGATATCTATTCTATTAGGTAAATTAAATAGGAAGTGCTATTCATTTATTACACGAGAATATTCTGCCGCTATCAACGTTTAACGAAGTTCTGAAAATAAAACTGCTGCCTGTTACGCATTTCAGCGATTATTATGCAGCATGCACCGTTAGAGTATTTATCAAAGATTTTAACATTCTTTTCAGTATCACTATTCCTATTTTTCAAAAATTGAATATGACCTGTACAAAGTATACAACTTACCTTTCCAAAATACCAGTGTACCCCACCTTCAATCCTATGGATTAACACTCAACAAGAAAATTATATGGAGTACCGAGGTAGTCCAACAAGTAGAAAACTTCTACATTGGAAAACAAGATTACATGACCAAACCACCAGAATGCCTTACACATGTACTAGCTACACTTAAGGATCAATGTAGCCGTATACCAATCTACCCTCAAAAGGACCTATTTCAAATCGAAGATGGAAGTATCTAATGGTTTCAAGAAGATATACCCATTAGAGGTTCTTCATAAATACGCCCAAGTCGACCTCATCCCGTTGGAAACGAATTGGACTTATACTACCGACATATCAATGATTAAAGAAGAAGAAGTACCAAAATTAGAAGACATTTACCAGTGGGCTCCACATCCCACAACTCTTAGCATAGTTACCATTTTTTGTTTTGTTTATTGTCATTGTAATTGTATTTTTCTTTTTATATAAACTTTATACTAAGATTCGTCACCTCATTAAGAGGAATAACGAACTTTCCCAAAGAGGGGAAGAGTTATATGAGAGACAGCCTGTATCTCCCTTTTAAAATGCTGAATTGTAGTTGTAGACGCTGCGCATAATATATATGAAATGCTTATTCATCCTTTTTAGCTAGAGAGCACAATTAGAATAATAAAAATGTAAGTTTGATTTGAACTCTCAACCTGTAAACATCGTTCTGAATAAAATCGTTATTTTTAAAAATAGTTTCTTCGTGTTGAAAAATATAATTATATATATATATATATATATATAAGTCGTGTTAGTTACACTATTTATAACTCAAGAACGGCTTTACAGATATAGCTGAAAATGGTGAGGAGGTAGCTTAGAGCCAGTAGACGGACATAGGATACTTTTTTTTCACCCCTCTACGATCAACCCCTATTTTTTATTTGTTAAATTCCTTCGAAATGGCTCGACCGATTCTCATGAAATTTTGTGTTCATATCGGTTAGGTCTGGGAATCGGACAAAATCTACTTTTCATCCCTCTGATTTTTGAGGGTCGAATGAGGGGTGGTCCACCCCTAAATTTTTATTTTTATTTTTCAGACAAAATTTTCTGTTCTATTTTTTTATGATATATGAATTCAGAAATACATACAACGCTAAATTTTCACCCCTCTACGATCAAACCCCTATGTTTTATTTGTTAAACTCCTCCAAAGTGGCTAGACCGTTTCTCATGAAATTTTGTGTGCATATTAGTTAGGTCTGAGAATCGGACATCTATTTTTCTGTTCTCTTTCTTTTATGTTACCGCATTCAAAAATACATACAACCCTAAATTTTCAACCCTCTACGATCAACTCCTATTTTTTATTTGTTAATTATAAATTATATAGGTAACTTCAATTTTTCTGGCAAGATTTTTATTTTTACTTCGTCATGACTTAGAATAAAAATATTCATATTACTCTCAATTATTTACCCTTCTACGATCAACCCATATTATTCCATCGCAATTTTCATTTTTTTTATTTTATCCATAGATCCGCAATAGGGTTGCAAGATGGCAATCGAAAATAACAATAGTCGGTTTGAGAATAGGTCGTAATATATTTTTCATACTCCCAATGATTAAAGTTTTTGCCGGGTCAGATAGATTGATAGATAGATAGAAAGATAGATAACTAGATAGATAGATATGAAGATAGATAGATAGACAGATAGATAGATAGATAGATAGATAGATAGATAGATAGATAGATAGATAGAATGATAGGTAGATAGATAGATAGTTCGATAGATAGAAAGATAGATAACTATCTAGATAGATAGGTAGATATACATCGGCAGATAGATGAATAGATAAAAATAATTTATATGGCAGAACAACGTTTGCCGGGTCAGCTAGTATATATATATATATATATATATATATATATATATATATATATATATATATATATATATATATATATATATATTAGTCTGCTTCTTAATCGCTCGCGATTAAGAAGCAGCGATAGTAGAAGACTTCTTCGTCTTCCTTCCATGGCACTACTTTTAATATTGATGAGAGACTTGTCAACGCCAGATTGAATGTTTTAGTCGCTATAAATCGTTGTATGTGAAAAACTACTACTATATTGCCAGCATTTATGGCTCGCTATATATAGTAATGCTATCATAATTATTAATTCAATCAATGTTAAAATCTGCAATATATTTTAATACCTTTTAATATTTAATGTTTTTACTTTTTTTTTGCCAGCTGGCGCTAAGTTTCTCTGCTTGAGGAGTTTATACAGTGTTGAATCTGAAGTTATCAGTCCGATAATCGCAAACGAATAATTACACACGAATGGAGTAATGTCTAATAATAATTTATAGTTGAATGTTGTTCTTTCTCATGTAATTGACTATCATTGGAAGTAGTCTTATTTCTGTTTATACGTTTAATGTTATCAGCATTGTTATTTTTATTTCGTTTTCTCCTGTTTATCACGTCATAAATGAATGTATAATATATGTAGTTTCTTTAATTTGAAAATACAGGTAAATAAATGATGTATGCATATATATATATATATATATATATATATATATATATATATATATATATATATATATATATATATATATGCGTTGCCAGACGTCCCGATTTTGTTGGGTATTTTTAAATCAAAATTAAATGTCCCACGCAGGACAGGCTCAGTCCCGCTTTTCGGGGATAACTCGGCCGTGTGTTTTTTCCTAGATGAATTAAAAATGGTCGAATGCCAGAAATAAATGTTCTGTAAAATTAATGAAAGCAGAATTACTCATCCAGTTCAATCTACAGCTATCCTGTGAAGAGTTCTTCATCTTTATTAAAGAGAAAAAGGAAGCTTTAAAAGAAGATAAGTCTTCATAGAAATATCAGGAATAAGTAATTCTTATAAATAGGTAATTATTCTTTCATTGTGAGTTGCAATATGTAAAACTCACTTCTCTGATTAATGTTTGGAACGCCACATTTTTCTAAGAATAAAACTTTTTAGACTTTGATTTCTGTTTTTTTTTATTTTTTTAATTCAGAAGACAAACAAGACTCAACTACCTAACGATAGAGTAAGTCTGATTTAAAATATCATATTTTCATTAAAATACATTTTCTAAGGCTATTTTTGTTATCTATTGTCATGAAAACGTAATTTGAACTCAAAAAAAAAATAAATATTTAAAAACTTCTGATTATATACGTTTTTCAATATGTTCCGCTTTCGATGAAAGAATCCCGCTTTTTGCACTCAAAAAGTTTCAAAATCCCGACTTGGCAAAAAAAATCTGGCAACGCTGATACATATACCTATATATATATATATATATATATATATATATATATATATATATATATATATATATATATATTCATGTATATATATATATATATATATTCATAAAAGAAAAGTTTATCGGGAGAGGGGTCAGATACCAAGATTTATATCCTTAGTCTTTATTTGATATTTCGTCCGTTTTTTGTGGACTTTTTCAAGAGATAGACATGGAATGTGGTCAAGATTTAAAATTAAGTACAACACGATCTACAAAGAGAAACATTCAGCTAGCATAATATAAGAGACAGTGTGTCTTATATTATGCTAGCTGAATGTTTCTCTTTGTAGTTCGTGTTGTTATTATTTATAATGTTACTTAATATTAAATCTTGACCACATTCCATGTCTATCTCTTGAAAAAGTCCACAAAAAACGGACGAAATATCGAGAAATAAAGACTAAGGATATAAATCTTGGTATCTGACCCCTTTCCCGATAAACTTTTCTTTTATAAATTCAATTATAATTAGTTGATATTTCGTCACGAAATTCGTGACCTTTTCAAAACTTTTTCTGTAAGACCCTCTCACAGATGCATGTAAGAATATTTCATTCAATAACCAAAAAACGGAAGGATTCAAATGTTTTTTGTTTGCTGATATGTAGACTATAATTATTTCAGTATATTTTAACCCAGAAGAAGACAAGCATTGTGGAAGGGCTTCGAAACTTCCCAAAGACTAAAATTATTTTTCTGTCCTCGACTGCGTTCAGGTCAAAATCAGGATGACATGCTTTTGTCATATTGTTCTGAAGTTCACGTATATCATTTGGTTATTGCAGACGGACAATGCCCTGACAATCGTTTTGTTTATAGGCGCCCATAAAAAAGACGGACTGAAAAGTTTACCATCTTCCCGGAAACCATTTGTCTGGAATTCTTTGAAACACGTGATAAATTTCCGTATTTCTTTGAACAATCAGAACTGCACATGTTTCATTTAGTTTTGTAATAGATCTCCTAGTCTTGCATAGTTGTCGAAGAGACGATGGAAAATGTTGCATTCAATGTTAGATAAATGTGATTAATCAGTGTCTATCAGTCTAACAACGGAAGTTCATTTCCGTGAAAAATAATTTTATATCCCATGATCGTCTATTTTAGGAAGAATAATTTTTTTTTTCTGTTTATTTTCGCACATTAAGTTATTTCTTCCTAATTGTTGTTCTTCTTTTCTTTCAGTGCATTATTATTCTGTATAGTAATGATTGATACATTTGATGAGGGGTATGATTTAATCGTTTCTGAAGACTTATATAATTGTTGAGAAAAACATTAGTTTGAGCTAAACGCGAATTATTTCCAATACCTGAAATAGTTCTAAACAAATCGTATTGAATTTGATTATTGTGGTTAAGTACATGAAAAAGTTGTCGGACAATACTCAAACTCAGTAAAATGGTTCAGAAAATGTCCAACTTAGTTCTGGAGTCTATTCTTTAAATTATTGTAATACTATAGACGAAACAAAGATCCACCCAGCAACTTTTATAATAAGACAAAATGCTGACGCTTCAAGTAATCCACTGTCGGCCGAGCAAATGGTATATGGTATATATGTATATATGTATATATATATATATGTATATATATATATATGTATATATATATATATATATATATATATATGTATATATATATATATATATATATATATATATATATATATATATATATATATATATATATATATATATATATACAATGCTTTCATGATGAAAGGAACAAATTCATTAAAAAATTAGGTTTCTATTTCATGTTAAAATCCTCGGACAGGTCGATTAGTATTTTTATTTGGGCATTTTTCGCAATAAAAATTTTGTATACAGGGTGTCTCATTCAAGAGCTATGGCTTCGTCATTAGTTTTTTTAAAGGTAATACCCTGTATATTATTTCACTTTACAATTCTGCGATAAATTCTTATCACTTTTTGTGAACATACCATATGCCTCAACTCGATGGATTGCCAGAAACGGAGATAGTGGGTAATGAGAGGTACGATATGAAAACACACAAATGTAATTACTAATTTAATTTTTACATATGTTCAATCTGTTGTCCGTTTACTTCGAGACATTTTTGAAGTCGATTCAATGTTTCCCGTTGCACATTTTCAATTACTTCTGGACTGATAAGTCTTATTTCCTGCCTGATTCTCTCTTTTAGATCATCAATATTATTTGGTCTATTCAATTCAAATAAACTTTAGACTTCAAATAACCCCATAAGAAAAAATCCAATGGGGTTTATGTCCGGTGATCTTGGCGGCCACTCAATCGGACCTCTCCGTCCTATCCATCTGTTGGGAAAAGTTGCATCAAGAAAATTGTCGAAACAGCGATTGAATAGTGAGGAGGTGCCCCATCTTGTTGAAACCATATCTTGTTATTAGGTATGTCAGGATCTTGTGGGTTAGGAAACAAAACAGCTAAAGCCGGAATGAGTTCGAACTGGAGAAAGTTCAAGTAGTCCTCTCCGTTTAGTGTTCCTTCAAAAAAATAGGGACCAACTATACGATTTCAAACAATCGCTGCCCATGTATTAATTTTTTGAGGCCGCTGTGTGTGGCATTCTTGCATCCAATGAGGATTCTCGGTCGCCCAATACCTACAGTTTTGTCTGTTGACGTGGCCATTTAAAGTAAAGGTGGCTTCATCAGAAAAAATTATGTTTGTAATGAAATTTAGATGTTGATTATGAATTTCAAGAATCTGCTCACAAAACTGTACTCTGCGGTCAAAATCGTCTTCTAATAATTCATGTACCAGCTTAATTTTATAGGGATGATACTTATTTACCTTAAGTATTTTATGCACGGACCCTACTGATAAATTGAAATTATTGGAAATTGTAGTAATGGATGTATGAGGGTTATCTTGGGTTTCTAGTAGAACGTTCAGCACTGTTTCTTCAGATACTCTCGGTGGTCTTCCTTTAGGTAAATCTCTAACGTGGCCGTATCTCCTGAATTTTGATTCAATTTTGCTGACTGTCGATCTAGTAATTGGCGGACGATCAGGATGATTTTCATTGAATAGATTGCAGACTTCTTCTTGTGAACGCACCCTATCTCCAAAACCAATCATCATAAGTACTTCAATACGTTCTCTCTCAAGTAATTGCATTTTCTTAAACAATGAAGTAGTGTAGTGCCTGGAGCGTTAAAAACGTGAAAACTGCGGAGTATACAGCACCAGTGAATGAATTCAGATGGTACATGTGAAATTTCATTCTTCAGATTTAATGACAATGTTTACCTAAATTTTTTTTTGTACTTTTAATCCACATTTTAAATCTCCAGGTGCTCCACTATCTCCGTTATAATCTGGGAATCCATCAAGTTGAGGCATATGGTATGTTCACAAAAAGTGATATGAATTTATCGTAGAATTGTAAAGTGAAATAATATACAGGGTATTACCTTTAAAAAAACTAATGACAGAGCCATAGCTCTTGAATGAGACACCCTGTATACAAAATTTTTATTGCGAAAATTGCCCAAATAAAAATACTAATCGACCTGTCCGAGGATTTTAACATGAAATAGAAACCTAATTTTTTAATGAATTTGTTCCTTTCATCATGAAAGCACTGTATATATATATATATGTATATATATATATGTATATATATATATATATATATATATATATATATTTATATATTTATTTATTTATATATATTTATATTTATATATATATATATATATATATATATATATATATATATATAATAATATATATATATATATACTAGCCTACCCAGCAAACGTTGTTCTGCCATATAAATTATTTTTATATATCCATTCATCTCTCTGCCGATGTATCTCTATCTATCTAACTATCTATCTATCTAGATAGTTATATATATTTTCATCTATCTATCTAACTATGTATCTCTTATCATATCTATCTATCAATCTATATGACCCGGCAAACGTTGTTTAAATTATTAAAATGGCTATTAAAAAATGTGTTGTTGATAGAGGGGTGAAAATTTAGAGTATTTTTTGATGCAACATCATAGAAAAATAAAAATTTTTGTCCAAAAAATTTATGAAAATGTTTGGGGTCCACCCTAATCACTTAGGGGTATGAAAAATATATTACGACCTATTCTCAGACCGACTATTGTTATTTTCGATTGCCATCTTGCAACCCTATTGTGGATCTGTGGATAAAATTTAAAAAAATTAAAATCGCGATGGAATTTTTATTCTAAGTCATGACAAAATAAAAATAAAAATCTTGCCAAAAAAATTAAAGTTTATAATCAACAAATGAAAATAGGGGTTGATCGTAAAGGGGTGAAAATTTAGGGTTGTATGTGTTTTTGAATGCTGTATCATAAAAAAATATAACAAAAAATTTTGTCTGAAAAATAAAAAATTAAAATTGAGGGGTGGACCACACTCAACATTTAGGCGGATGAAAAATAGTCCGAATCTCGGACCTAACCGATATGCACACAAAATTTCATGAGAATCGGTCGTGCCATTTCGGAGGAATTCAATAAATAAAAAATAGGGGTTGATCGTAGAGGGGTGCAAATTTGGGGTTGTATGTATTTCTGAATGCTTTATCATAAAAAAAATAGAACAGAAAATTTTGTCTGAAAAATAAAACAAAAATAAGGGGTGGACCACCCTTAACATTTAGAGGGATGAAAAATTTCATGAGAATCGGTCGAGCCATGTCGGAGGGGTTCAACAAATAAAAAATAGGGGTTGATCGTAGAGGGGTGAAATTTTAGAGTTGGATGTATATTTCAATTCTGTATCATAAAAAAATAGAACAGAAAATTTTGTCTGAAAAATAAAAGATAAAAATTAAGGGCCTTTTTCATAAGACCACCCTTAACATTTAGGGGGATGAAAATTCCATCGTTACACGAGAATTTTATATATTCAGATTATATATATATATATATATATATATATATATATATATATATATATATATATATATATATATATATATATATATATATATAATATATACAATGAACTGTACAACAAAGATCTCGAAACGCCATACCTCTGGGGCGTCGCCAAGTGGAAGCCATACTGGGGCAAACATGTCATTTTTTAGCAATGAACATGTATAATAGGTCCTACCATGAAAATGTGCCTCCTTCGTTGATTTTGATGTCCTGAACGAAGTTCCAAAAGCGCTATACCGATGCTATGTCGTCAAAGTCAGATATTGGCTTAAAAAGTTGTCACATTTTTGTAGGTTAAGTGTATTAAAGGCCCCAGGCATTTTTACGTGTATTTTGAAGTATATAGCATGAATATATCATTGCTATACCCACCAAGCTAGTTAGTCGAGTATGTTAGGTACGCTGGTTAGTATTTGGGAGGTCTCGGGTTCAAACCCCGGGGCCGACTGGTCTGCCATGAGTTTTTTTCAGAGGTTTCCTCATGGTAATGTAAGTCACTGCTCGCAAACTTATAAGGCGAATGCTGGGCCAGTATTTATCCTCTGAACCCTACCCACACTTCCTATGTACCATAAATATCCCGTCTCACCTATCCTAAATGAACTTGTACATACAAGTGTATCCCCTGATCTGGCTGAAGGGGTTAATCCCAAACTCAAGCTGCCCACCTCCCTGACACATACTTCAGGGAGGAATGAAACACGTGTGTTTCCTTTTTTTGCTATACCCATAGCATGTCGCTTACGTCAGGTTTGAAGCAATAGATTGGGTTGATGTTCTCCGGGGTGATGTAAGTTTCAAGGTCGATACATTTTATCAAATTGTAAACAATATTATAAAGGAAAATGTTCCTGAGACAAAAAGAAATAAAAAACTTCGTTTTTACTTTTCAATGAAAACTATTAAAATGATCAGAACAAATCGAAAAATACATAAAAAGTGGAAGACTTATCAGAACTTGAATGATTTTCGTAATTTCAAAAACTTAAGGTCACTGAGTAAAAAACTTATATTTTCGGATCACATGAAATATTTACAAAAAATAGAGGATAAGGTTGCTAATTGTTCAAAAAATTTTTTAGGCATGTTGCTCGCAAGAAAAAACACTCCCGTTTTCATGTCGAGATGAGTCTTGGACTTGAAACAGGCAATAACTCGAGGGGCATATCTTAGCTTTTTGCTAAATTTTGTTATAAAGTTTATGAACCTGAGGGTCAACATGATTCAACTTTTGAATACATTCAAAATTTATATCGTAGTGATTGTTTGTCGAGTATTGTTCTTAGATTGGATGAAGTAATAACTGCATTAAAAACCATAGATTGTTCAAAAGGTACTGGGCCAGACGCTATTCCTCCAATACTGCTAAAAAATTGTTCACAATCTTTGGCCGTCCCCCTACTCCACATTTTTAATTTTTCATTGAGCACCGCAACATTTCCAGAACAGTGGAAAATCTCATCAATCACTCCGGTGCATAAAAGCGGTCCGATCAATAATATAGAAAACTATAGGTCAATTAATTATATACGTTATCCCGAAGGTTTTTGAATCATTGGTTTATAAATATATTTTCAATCATATTAAAAACATAATAATTGAACAACAACACGGTTTTTACAAAGGAAGAAATCTTGAGACTAATCTCTTGACTTTTTCCGAGTATCTTCAAGAATGTTTGGATCAAAAAACTCAAGTTCATGTTATATATACTGATTTCAAAAAAGCCTTTGATAAAATAAATCATGGGATGTTGCTTCAGAGGCTTGCTGAGGTGGGCATATGCGGTGACCTATTGAGGTGGATCTCCTCTTATATAAGTCGAAGATTTGTAAAAGTAGATGGCATTCGATCTGCCATGTTCCGCAGTACTTCAGGGGTGCCCCAGGGTTCACATCTGGGACCACTGTTTTTCATTATATTTTTAAACGATATAGAGAAATGTTTCAAATATTGTTTATTATATATATTATACAATTTCCTACTTTATGCCGATGACCTCAAATTATATAGAGCAGTTAAAGGAGTGGAGGACTGTGTTTTGATTCAGCGGGACATCGATGAATTGTTAAATTATTGTGCAGAAAATGGTCTCTTCCTGAACTATGACAAATATCACAAAATTGTTTTCAGTAGAAATGTGCATCTTATAGACCATACATACACCATGGCGGATTATTCTCTTTTGCAAGTAGACCATATTTTGGATTTGGGAGTGATTTTTGATAGAAAACTTTTATTCGATCAGCACATCGAACGCCTTTTGGGAGATGTAAATAGGTTGCTGGGGTATGTCCTTCGACACTGTAGGACTTTCAGAAATAATAAAACTTTCTTGATATTATATTTTTCATTCATCCATAGTCGGTTAAATTTTGCGTCAGCAGTTTGGAATCCTCAATACAAGTATTATAAAGAGAGAATTCAGATAGTACAGAATAAATTTCTCAGATTTCTGGCCTTCAAAAATAATATTACCTACAATAATCATGAGTACTCACATATTCGAAAGAAATTTGGTATAATGGAACTGGAGAAGCGCCGAGAAATGACGGATATTATTTTATTATACAAAATTGTCAGTGGTTTACTCAGTGTGCCTAATATTCTGCAATCAATTCCATTCAGAGTCCCTGATATTAGGTTACGTAACAGTGACACATTTTATGCTCCTTTACGGAGAACAAACAGTGCACAGAATGCTCCCATTTTCAGGATGATGGCTTCATTTAACAACTTCTGCATAGACCTGGATCTTTTCAATATATCGCTCAATAATCTGAAGCGAAGTCTCAGGAATATTCTCTTATGAATAAAAAATTTTGTCACCTATGTATCCAACTGTATTGTCATTATTTCTTTTCTATTTTTAAATTTTAACATCGATGTATATGTAGCTTCCAAGAGGCGAATACTGTTTTTTGGGTTTTTACCTGTTTGTATTCCACGTGATCATTAAATAAATAAATAAAAAATAAATATTGGCTCCCAAAATTGTCATATTTTTATAGTTTAAGTGTATTAAAGGCCCCACTGCCATACCGGCAATTTTATGTGTATTTTGAATTATGAAGCACGAATATATCACAGCCATACCCATAGTAGTAGTCGCTAACGTGCACAATTAATCGTATATAGGTATAATTTTTTTAAAATTATATATATATATATATATATATATATATATATATATATATATATATATATATATATATATATATATATATATATATATATATGATAATATTGTGTAAAATATTTTGCATGTATAGACATTTTGAAAAAATGCAACAGTGGTTATACTCAAGTAAAATTGCTGTCGAAATGAGTACTAATAATTTATACAGGTAGCCCTCGGTTTACGCCGGGGTTCCGTTCCTAAAAAGAGCGGTGTAAACCGAATCGGCGTAAATTGAACCCAATTATAATGGGAGGCATCTCATAAAAAATAGTATTATGCAGGTATAATATTATTATATTTAAACTAAATAAATGTATATATACTAGGTAATTGTAAAACAATAATAAAATTCTCAATAACAAAAACGAAACAATTTGATCAAAAAAGTGTAATTTCACAGTGGTGCATAAATTATCATTTCTGTGTTGAAATTCGGGTTTCGGATCGCTTATATATTTTTGGAAAAAAGTATCGAGCTTCTTTCCCAATCGGGGTGTATCTCACAGAGTTCATTACTTTAGCAATAATTTACTTAAAACTATTACACAGAAAAAGTAAATGGATTCATTTTAGTTTTTATAAATGTACAGGCTGTCCCATTTTCGATGTCCTTACGGGGTAACCTTATTTTTAAAGATAGAGATTTGCGCGAACGTTGGCTACTATTTTGTGAATCTCACGATACCGTAAACAAAATTTTCATAGCTTGCTTCAATTTTGAGATTCAGGGCGAAGTTGAAAATATCGCATTTTGGCCCCCCTCCTGTATCACAGCTGTCTTTTAACTTATAGAAAAGTAAAAACTATTTTTAATACACTTTTTTACGAAGAAATCCAGTGGCGTAGTCAGATTTTTGAAATGAGATGTCATTGTTTAGATCTAACCCAATGTTATAATTTTTTAAATGGAACACTCCATTATATATATATATATATATATATATATATATATATATATATATATATATATATATATATATATATATACAGGGCTATTCAAATTCGAGTATATGCATGGGGATTTCGATAACGGTAAGAGATAGAGCGATGGTTAAATGGGGGCAAAGTAGCATATTGCAGAGGTCAGTTATATGGATAAAAAAGATCTGATCTAGCTCCTTCAGTTCTGGAGTTATATAGGAAAAATCGAAAATTTCGAAATCCTTTTTTTGCCTATATCTTTTTATTTAATGAATTGTTTTCAAAACAATTGTCACTTTGCCATTGCCACTTTTTGTAGGCTATCTAAATATCTGAATAGAAATTATATACAGGGTGTCGTATAAATTGGGCCACCCTCAACTTTCAATTTTCAAATACGGACCTGTATTTTTTATTGCATTTTTTTGAATGCCAAGAGTCATGTTTTATATTGACGTAGTATTTTCATCTAAATTACAGAGTGTTCTGGAAATATTGAACTATTACCAGTAAAATTTCAACATTTTTCTAAAAATTCAGCTCTAATTAAAAAAATATCATAGAATAAGGTATAAAATGCCTAGGATTTGGAAGATAACCAACATTATTCGACGAAGAATGTCTTCTTCAAGAATTCATCCACATTTCGGTTCACGCAACTCATGATTAATGTACGAAAATGCGAAATTCTTGCTAGTACGTATATGTGCATATAATCATTGCCCAAACAGAAAAACGTTCGACTGGCAATCTTTATATTACAGACACCAATTAGGAAATATTTCATTGATACTCACTTTCCGAACTACCTACATTTTTCAGCAAATTCATGGACATTCTGTTGCTATATACAATAAATTATGATTAAACTATTTGAATTCTCATAGTATGCTTTGGAAAATAAATATTTAGTTCACCTCACTTGTCATTATTTTGACAGTTTCTTGGAAATTATCGTTGGTATTTAATGAAAAATCTGATAGTACTGAAAATGGGTTTCCCCATAGAGCAGAAAAGAGATATGATTAACGTTTTCTACAGTCTTTCCGCTTGACATTTTCTTATGGGGTACACTAAAAAATAGAATATATCAAAACGAAATTGAAAATATAGAAGATTTAAGAATTAAAATCACGAAACGCTTTCGCATCACTACGCCGAAGAGAAGATATTTTTCAGCAGCGAATAATAACTTCAAAAAAAACGACTACGTAAATGTAAGAAACGAGAAGATCATAAATTCAAACATTTATTTCGATTATGATTACTTATAATGACTTATTTCAATTCTAGATAATAACTAAACATGTTCTTGTGCGATAAGTCATAAAATATAAAAACCTATATGATTAATAATATGTGTCAATGTGATGAATAATGTTTGTGACAGATTATGTTTGTGAGTTCTCAGCAGAATACATACAACAGATCTTCCTCATACCTACTGAGGTGAATCGACATTGGAATCATAATTATTCTAACCAATGCTACATTATATGGATAAAGAAATAAAATGTCTCTCGGGAATGTTGATTTTATTCTATTGTTATTCCGAACAAGTAGTGAGACTAGATAGATCTGGGAATTCTGAAATTGATTTTTTCTTAAGGAATCAATTTGTCTGGATTCGCCTCTCATTCTCTGATATTATTCAATTAGAGTTGTTATAGAATTAAAAAAATGATGAGATATCACTAGTATCAGTTCAATATTCCCAAAACACTTTTATGATTTATATAAAAATAAAACGCCAATATGAAACATATATAGGTAGTTCGGAAAGTGAGTATCAATGAAATATTTTCCTAATTGGTGTCTGTTAATATATAAAGATTGCCAGTCGAACGTTTTTTTGTTTGGGGCAATGATTAATATGCACATATATACGTACTACTAGCAAGAAATTTCGCATTTTCGTACATTGATCATGAGTTGCGTCGAACCGAAATGTGGATGAATTCTTGAAGAAGACATTCTTCGTTCGAATAATGTTGGTTATCTTTCCAAATCCTAGGCATTTTATACCTTATTCTATGATATTTTTTTAATTAGAGCTGAATTTTTTAGAAAAATGTTGAAATTTTACTGGTAATAGTTCAATATTTCCAGAACACTCTGTAATTTAGATGAAAATACTACGTCAATATAAAACATGACTCTTGGCATTCAAAAAAATGCAATAAAAAAATACAGGTCCGTATTTGAAAATTGAAGTTGAGGGGTGGCCCAATTTATACGACACCCTGTATATAATTTCTATTCAGATATTTAGATAGCCTACAAAAAGTGGCAATGGCAAAGTGACAATTGTTTTTGAAAACAATTCATTAAATAAAAAGATATAGGCAAAAAAAGGATTTCGAAATTTTCGATTTTTCCTATATAACTCCAGAACTGAAGGAGCTAGATCAGATCTTTTTTTATCCATATAACTGTGACCTCTGCAATATGCTACTTTGCCCCCCATTTAAACCATCGCTCTATCTCTTACCGTTATCGAAATCCCCATGCATATACTCGAATTTGAATAGCCCTGGTATATATATATATATATAAATATATATATATATATATATATATATATATATATATATTATATTTTTCCATAGTCAAAACACAAATGCTTTGCGCTTTTCAAAAATATATAATACTTATATGGTATTTTGAGTTTTGCTTTGTATTTAGATGATTTTCTTTTTTTATGGCAAGTCAAGACAAATATCAGTTTATATAGCATAAAACGAAAAGTTTTCATTAAACAAAATATTGTTTAATATACGTTATTAAACAATTTGACAAAACAATAAATTTAAACTAATGAAATACTATTTATCAACTATATACGCTCTGGACCTAATTGTGGCTATGAAAAAAAAACAAGTGCAGAATATTTATATTTGCAGTCAAATTGTACAAACTTTTTTTACAATGGGGAATGATAATCCAGTATATCAAAACTACGAAAAATTAGATATGGTTGGGATATATTACCAAGTTGGTTTGAATCCAAATCAAGCGATGGGGCTCTATTTTGAAGGTTATTTACTATTACTCAGTTACTGGGTGTCGGTTAGATAATACGATAGGAATTTTAAGTTTCCTTTTTCGGATTTGAAAAGCATAGACCAGAAAGTTATAGAAAAGAAAATGCCGAAAATGATGAAATTAGTGTCCTCGCAAAGGTAGAAGAGAACAATGTTTGTAGGTGGTATATTGTCCGATGAAAGCCATATAAGTAGCGCTGG
Organism: Cynegetis impunctata; assembly: GCA_030704885.1. Classification (NCBI taxonomy): domain Eukaryota; kingdom Metazoa; phylum Arthropoda; class Insecta; order Coleoptera; family Coccinellidae; genus Cynegetis; species Cynegetis impunctata. The sequence continues at coordinate 138,699 of JARQZK010001446.1, forward strand.
CATTTTTAATCGAAATAATCATCGTTATTGGTCAAATGAAAATGAGCACGTTACGGTTTTTGGCAAAAACCAGGTAGATTCGGCTTTAATGTATCTTGTTTCGTTTTTGGAGGAAGATTAGCCTACCGCTTTTTCGACGGTAAGTTGAATCATCAAAGATATTGGAAAATTTTGGATGATTTTCTTTCTGAACTACTTGACGAAATTGCGTTGGCTCAATATAGAAAATATTTATACTAATGAAAGATTCCAAAACCAGTGGATTCATAATAATGGTCCAATTAACTGGCAACCAAGGTCCCCTGACTTATCTATATTAGATTTCTTTATATGGGGCTACATAAAATATAATATGAACCACACGCGGCACGAAAATCGAGATGCTCTGATGAATGCCACGAGAGAAGTTTTCGAAGTTATTTGAACAATATTTACAAAACATTTTCAATAGAAAAATAATAAAACTTTGTTTTGTAGCAGTGTTACATACAAGTTTCTATTTTTGTTATAATCATTATTAAATATATCTCTTTTCAGTAACTTATTTTAAATAATATTTTTTTAATGACTACTTTTCATTCTAACCTATATAAATGGAAGTGATATTTTTGTTTACTGCGCCGAACGATCTATCAAAGTGATATTTGTCTTGACTTGATATAAAAAAAAAATTATCTAAATACAGGGCTAATACTTAAAATTTTATATAAGTATTATATATTTTTGAAACGCGCAATACATTTATGTTATGAATATGGAAAAATATACAGAATGTTCCATTTAAAAAATTATAACATTGGGTTAAATCTAAACAATGACAGCTCATTTCAAAAATCTGACTGCGCCACTGGATTTCTTCGTAAAAAAGTGTATTAAAAACAGTTTTTACTTTTTCTATAAGTTAAAAGACAGCTGTGATACAGGAGGGGGACCAAAATGCAATATTTTCAACTTCGCCTTGTATCTCAAAATTGAAGCAAGCTATGAAAATTTTTTTCATGGTATCGTGAGATTCACAAAAAAGTAGCCAACTTTCGCGAAAACCGCAAATCTCAATCTTTAAAAATAAGTGAGTTACCCCGTAAGTACATCGAAAATGGGACAGCCTGTACATACGTCGTAGCAGCTTGGTAAATACTTTATAACTGGACCATCAAACTGTCTAGTTCTACTTCCCCAGTTGGGTCAGGAAATCCCAGTATCCCCCCATTAAAATCGGTGATTTTCAAGACTAAGGCATGTGGCGTTATTGTGAATCGGCATAAATGGAGCCGGAGTAAACCGAGGCCTACCTGTATAATGTGGGTATTGTTCTGCGCTGTAAAACATGTGTTTTATGTTGAAAATATTTTTCGTTAAAACAAACAAGTTATGAAATAAAATAATATATGCCAAATAAATGCTAAACATTTCGAGGATTACATTTAGAAAGAAATATATTTAATTCATGAAAAATTAATTATGTTACAACCGGACAACTCAAAACACGCTCGTAACAATTAAATTGCTGATAGCTTACATAAAAAGAATGCAAGATTTACTACAGATGGCAATAAAAGTCCAAATTAGAAATATTTTTGCCCTAGGTACCTAAGTACCGATACTTAGGTACCTATCAATATATTCCTATTTCTCCCTATCCCAGGTTTTAAACAGATCTTGGAAATTCTGTAATCATAAAAGATAATAGTTCTCTCTTCATTGAATTCATTTTTCTGCCGGCAGTTTGTGTGAGAAGTGTACGTGAAATTCTTTCCGCTATGGATAAAGAAATTTTTAATGAAAAACGAGCGTGTTTTATTTGCAAATCGAGTGATGAAAGTGTTATTTCGTTTAAACAAAAAACGTTTCATAAATGTAAACTATCTTTGCAAATCCGCCAATTGTATAATTTGAAATACAAAAAAGTTAGTTTGTCGCATGAAATAGATGACAAAAGCGGGTACCATTCATCGTGTTATCAGTCTTTCAACGCTATTGGAAAAAAACACAAAGCACAGTTCCAGCGATTGCAAATTGATAAAGATGAAGATACGGAACCTGGAACTTCTCAGTCTGGATACAAGAAGGTTCATTTTGCGTCACCGTTGGATACGGTTATGGGGGACTCTTCTGTTTCGGGGATTGTCACAAAAGACAGGGACATTCCATTTCCAGACGACTACGCTGCAGAAGAATCTTTTGATATTTCAAACACTGTGTAAGCTTTAGATTAATTTCACATATTGCAATATACAACTGCACAATGTGTAGTTAAATATGAAATTATTTAAAAATTATTTGAAATCAACAATATTTCAAGAAAGATAAGAATAATATTCTCGTTTTTGAAAAGTATTTTTCTGAAGTCTAATTATATAGTTTTCCTTAAACACGTTAATGCCAGTTAAAATCTATAAATTGAATGAAAATTTATGTCCGTACGATTCCATATGGCATTATTTATAATTTTTAGATAATCGGATATTTTTTGGAAAACTTGTTTTGATATTTGAAATTAAATTTTTTCTTCAATATTATAAAGTTTATTTAGGAGAATTCCAATATATAATCATTTCATAATCAGTGACCTCGATAACATATAAGAAAGCATTTTCAGAAAAATGGAAGCATTTTGAATATTTTGTCCGTCATATTAGATCCGGCATTCTGAATCTTGAATTTGTTTTCATCAATTTCACAAGTAAAGACCTCAAAAACCCGTATATAAACATTTCTAGAACAATATACGAATTGGACTTTTTTTGTCCGCCATTTTGATTTTTACAATTTTGACATCAAATTCGTAATCAGCGGCCTCGAAAACCTATGAATACAAGTTTGGAGGCAATTCTGCCATGCCATTACAGAGCGTGGCTGAAAACAAAAAAAAGTTTTTTTGTGTATGGCACAATATACAGGGTTATTCACGTTATTCGACACGAAGGGTTATGGCCAAATTATTCGATTTTATAAAAGTTTTTTCCTTAGGATGGATAGGGACCTATTAGAACTACATTTTATATCTAAATATTTTCATGTTGTATAGGAAAACATGAAAAGTATCAAAGTTGGTATTTTTTAAATGGAATACCCTATAGATTATTTCATATTTGGATTTTACAGTGAAAACAAATGCCAGTTTCATTAAGGTTTAATTCACCTAAACCTTATGGTTTTCGAAATATCTCGTATTTTGTGAAAATGTAGTACCAGTTTTAACGCTTAAACTCTCAACTGGTGTTTTCTTGTTTTTAACCAAATCAATGATAAGGCCTACTAACTGGATCAAACTTTACGTCGCACTTGTGAAATATTGACTCACTTAGACTTGGTGTGTAAAAATAAAGGTAAAATAATTGCAATCTTTAAACGGCACTAACTTGTTTAACTTAAATGGGACACCCCGTATTTTATGTCACCAACAGATGCAAAATTGAATTGTCTATGGAATGCCTAAATACATTCCAATCGATATCTCTTCACGTTTTCAAATAAAATGAACATTTTCATCTTGCAAACTGATTTTGAGAAATTTATCATTTATCAAGTCGCCTATGGCGTTTTGAGAAATCAGAATTGATTGAAATGAACATCAAGATCTTAATATATGCGTTTATTTTTCAATATCTTAAATTTTATGTACTAGTTAAAATTATGAAGGAAAAAAAGTTATGGATATGAAACAAGCAATATTTTATATCAAGTGTTCAAAATGGCGACCACCAGACGCAGAACACAAAAGTATTTTTTTTATACAACCTTCAGCAAGATCTAATAACGCGGGATAACATTCAGAAAAGCTCCTCTGATACGCTGTTTTCATGGGCGACTTGGTAAATTTCTTAAAATTAGTTTGCAAAATGAAAATGCTCATTTTATGTAAAAATGTCAAGAGTGAACATGTATTCAGATATTCGATAGACAATTAAATTTCACATCTGTGGGTGACATAAAATTCGGGGCGATCCATTTAAGTTAAACAAGTAAGTGCCGTTTAAAGATTGCAATAATTTTAATAAAAAAATAATAAATAAAAGTATAAGTAAGTCAATATTTCACAATATATATATGTATAATACACACCTCTAACAATAATAGACAATATGAAACAGCGTTTCAGAGAAGCTTTTCTAAATGTAAGCCCGCGTATGTTCTCAAATGTTGCTAAAGGTTTTATAAAAAGGATACTGTTGTTTTTAGAGTCTGATATTTTACCTGTATTTAAGAGTGAATTTGTAGATCACCATACGATAATTAATAATAAATAGAGTCTGATGGTTGCCATTTTGAACACTTGATATAAAATATTGCTTGTTTCATATCCATAATTTTTTTTCCTTCTTAATTTGAACTAGTACATAACATTTAATATATTGAAAAATAAACGCATATATTATGATCTTGAAGTTCATTTCAATCAATTCTGATTTCTCAAAATGCCATAGGCGACTTGATATTTCTCAAAATCAGTTTGCAAGAAGAAAATGTTCATTTATTTGAAAACGTGAAGAGATATCGATTGAAATGTATTTAGGTATTCGATAGACAATTCAATTTTACATCTGTTGGTGACATAAAATACGGGGTGTCCCATTTAAGTTAAACAAGTTAGTGCTGTTTAAAGATTGCAATTATTTTAACTTTATTTTTACACACCAATTCTAAGTTAGTCAATATTTTACAAGTGATCCAGTTAGTAGGCCGTATCATTAATTTGGTTAAAAAAAAAAAAAACACCAGTTGGGAGTTTAAGTGTTAAAACTGATACTACATTTTCACAAAATACGAGATATTTCGAAAACCATAAGGTTAAGGTGAATTAAACCTCAATGAAACTAGCATTTAGATACTTTTCGTGTTTTTGGAACACCCTGTACAACATGAAAATATTTTTAAAATGTATTTCAAATAGTTCCCTATCCATCCTAAAGAAAAATCTTTTATAAAATCAAATACTTTAGCCATAACTCTTCGTATCGAATAACGTGAATAACCCTGTATAATGAAGTTGGGGTTTCGATCCTAATGATGAATTGAAAGCCGAGTTTGTTGGGTTTGGAATCGATTTAGAAATAAAACCACTTTATGTGATGGTCAACGTTTCGCAATATTTTTATTGCTTCTTCAGGGCTCTACGGTAACAGATACAGGAAAAAATAAAGAATAATTACATACTTATAAAAGTTAAAAGTGTTTTTAAGGCGCAACATTTTTTTCTTATAATATAAGGTAAACGCACCAGTTGTCGACACTGTACCTGTAGTCGACACCCATTGTAATTATTGGAAAAAATAACGTAACCATAGCAAACATCGGCTTCCCGAAATAACCAATGATAGCTCCGACTTTTTAGTGCACATTGCTATAGTTATGCCATGGAAACTCACTAACATACAAGAATACAATTAAAGTTTTTCCAGCTACCTCGACTTTTCCCGCCAATAACCAGTGTTTGTTAAGATGTAGGTTAAGAAAAGCTAATTTTGTTGTGGTGTTGTTTAGTGGTATTTTTTGACTAACAATGTTTTTATTGTGCTCTATTAACTGAGAAACCTTCGAAACTGCTGTGATTTTTTAAGTTTTTGACATATTTTGTGGCATGTGTCGAGTACTGGTAGGCCAAAAGTGCTATGTTCCTATAGTAGACAGGGGTGTCGAGAAAAGGAACATTTTTATAAGATAATAACTCAGTGTGGTATGAACGTTCAGCTCATTTGATATGTATATGTAACTTTACTGTACGATAACTAGATCCAATATTCGTCACCCCATGTCGACTATTGGAACGGAGTGTGATCCACACCAAAGATCACACTCTGTTCTAATAGTCGACATGGGGTGACGAATATTGGATCTAGTTATCGTACAGGTATGGTAATCTCCTATAGTCGACACGGTCGGGGAAAAGAAAATATTTATGTGAAAAGAGCCCAATTTAACAGTAATGGTTTACTCATTCAATATGGATCAGAACAAATAACACTTGTTATTGTGGCCAGAACATTCTTCACAGCGGAAAAACAAAAGAGAGAAATTCTACCTGCTGTGATAGAGTAGGTACTATAAAAGAAAAGAATGTAAGGAACAAGAAGAAGAAAGGCGTAAAGAAGACAGGAAAAAGCAAGAGATGCCAAGAAAGAGTTAGCACACAACAGAAGAAACTTAAGTTGATAAAGACAGAACAACCATTGCCACCAGAGTCGTCTTCTTAGGATTCAGACAGAATTTCATACCGAGAATCAGATGATTCTGACTGGAAAGATGTGCGTTCTGAAAATATTAGCTCTGAAGACTTGATGAAGCAAGGAAGTTTTATATTATCAGTGTTTAAGAGTGGCAAAAGGAATGCTTCTGTATTCATATACTTATATATTATTTGAGCAGTTGTTTCACGTGGAAATATATTAGGTATGGGTTGAAAAACTTTGACAGTCGAAGAAAGGAATTTGTAGCTATTTTGATATCATGTATTTCATTCGATCATATAATCAGTAAAGTCGAGACTCCAGAACTGACTACACTTGGGGAAAGGGCCAGCTACTGATTTCTCAATGGCTTAGCAATTAATGAACTATAAAAATGACTAAAGAAAGTTTTTGTTATATTTGTGTTCTTAAAATATTTCTATTTCATTTTACCTATAAGATATCCAATTCACCAATGTGTTGAATGTTTTATTATTGTTTCCTGCTTTCACAACATACATTTTTCTTGTTATGTATATTTCCCATGATCAAAACTGATGTTATTTATATGTGTCGACTACTGGAGCATTTACAGTGTCAAGAAGTGGAACATCCTTAATTAAGCGTGTCGAGCTTAGGGACATTTGCAGATATTTACAAAAAAATCTATTTTTTTCTTATTTGGCTGAAAATCATCCCAATTTGTGATTCGATGTGAAGCGAGATGTGAAGCCTAAACTATGAACATTCGGTAGGCATTGTAGTTTCAATATGAACTTCAATACACTGGAATCTTTGCCAGAATAACTGATTTTTTTTTCTTAACGTGTCGACAACTGGTGCTCTTACCTTACAAACAAAAATTAAAAGTACTTACATTACAATGTGATTTTACATGTCACTAAAATAGGTTTAAAATTGACAGGACACATGGTAACAATTAAACAGATACAAACACACAATATTTTAGAATTTAAAGGACAGGTCTATCAAGTATTTATTCACAGCCAGTAATGCTACTAATTGAAATTCCGAGTACCGAGGCTGAAAGAGAAGAAGCGAGGCGTCGATTTAGCGATAACAATTTATGTAGATAAGGATCAAAACAATAACAATATTATGTTGGGTCTCTTTCTATTAGATTAAAATAAGAACTACTGAGGTTCTCAATGTTAGATCTTTTATTGACCGAATTTTTATGTTTTTTTATATTAATCATCTCAGCAAATATTCTTTTTTTATATAGACGTTGTTGTCCAATTACACGAGTCTCCTCAAATTTAAAATTGTGTCCGGTGTCCATCTTGTGTTCAGCCAAAGCATTAGGGATCTTTTTTGAAGCTAAATTTCTACAGTGATAATTGTGTTCATATAGACGCTGCTTCAAATATCTTCCAGTTTGACCTATATATAGGGTTGCCATCATCTAAATTGCTGGCGCCGGACAAAAAATTTAAAAACCCCGGACATTTGGCTGAAATTTAGTCATTTCCCGGACACCCCGTAAAATATATATTTTTCGAATAAAATAAAACAACGTTCAAATTTGATTTTTTTCATTTATTTAAACTTTAAACCGTTTGTTTGCGATATAAACAACAACAAAAAAATTAAATATCTACTAATATAACACAGTTTTCTCTTTTTGAGGTAATCTGGTAACAAAAATAATCAGAAAAACTTCTTTTTGGTATCATCGAATAAAAAGCAATTAACAATGATAAATTTTGATCAAATTAGATCAAATAGACTACATTCTACATTGTAACAACAAATTATAGGATAGGTCATCTAGTTTGGTTAGATAGGTTAGGTAACCAAAAGCCTAAATTGTTTATTAACTATAACTATAAATTATTGAAAGTAAGTAACAAGTTTCAATTTTAACGAGGTCGAGTTCTTTTTACTAATTTAACTTAACTGGATATTTTTCAGACTTGCCAATTTCTAACAAAATGTCTTTCTTTTCCATCAGGAATTTTTAAAAGGGGGAGAAACTCAAATCTTTAAAATTATATTGGTCAGAGAAGAAACCGTATGTTTATTTAGCAAGTTTCTCTCTGGATTTAGCTTGTATACGGCTTAGGATTATAAATTAATTTTCAACTATGATTTGTTTTAATATATTGCTCATTTTTGATTTCCCCGGACACAAAATTTGTCCGGGTTTTACCCGGACATATTTTGAAAGCCCCGCCCGGACGCCCCCTAAACTAGGACAAATCCGGGGAATCCCGGACGGTTGGCAACCCTACCTATATAGCACCTATCACAACCAGAGCAAGGAATCTTATAAATTGCATTTGACAGTAAACTTAAATCATCCTTTGCATTAATTTTTGAGAAAAAAAGTTTTTTGTTGGAATTTTCATTTTTTTTCGCAATTTTTATATTGTCACATTGTGTTTCTATAGTTTTTTTGATTTTTTGCGAGAGGTTCTTTTGTATGATATTTTAAAGAATGATATTTCGGTACTTCTGTCTATATTGCGTACAATAATTATTTTTAATAATAATATTTTTATTATAGTCAAGATTTTTAGAACGGAATTCTTGACTAGACAACTGCAAGCATCGATGTTTTAAATTTTTTATTATGTTTATTTTATGTTTTATAGAGTGTTCTGAAAAATAATTTAGGAAACGTTCGGAAAAACTTGGTTTATGGTACCAATCAGTTTTTATGGTGCCATTTTTGCAACGTATAACTTTGATGTCAAGGAAGGGCAAACTACAGTTATTTTCTTTTCCGATTGTGAACTGTAGACGTGGATGAAAGTTGTTAAAAATAGTTAAAATTTCATGAAAACCTTTTCGAGGAACTGCTGTTATCATAGGTTCGTTCCAACCGGCATCAGAAACAGTTTCTTAGTCAGGATTCTACGCAGTAACTTAAATGCGTTCCAACCAGAATCACGAGCGATTAGGAAACGGTCAGTTTTGCGTTCCATCCAAGGTTGCAAACTGTTTGAAAACTATCAGAACGGTTTGCGGATTATCTTCTGACCGTTCATCTGGCGCATGTGTAGAGCTATTATTTTTCAGATGGTGACAATTTTTTTAAGACCTTTTGCTTATTTTTATTCGCCTAACCTATTGTCACATAAAAACTCGCATTATACTCTCTGCATATTTATGTTATGTATTCTTGTTCGGTGAAACTAAAAAAAATGGCATATATTTCATAAATAACAAACTTACATTCTATTGTAGGTACTACATTTACTTTTCACATTGCACTAAAATATTAATTGCACTAACACATTAATTGAAAAAAGAATCCTAAAATTAAAGTAAGAAAATATTAAAAAATGAATGTAAGAAAAAAAATCTGAAAGTTGCTTAGTGAAACGTTGCATAAAGTCTTTCGAACAAGTAGAACAGCTTCTATTTTTTAAAAGATCATTTCTTTCTCTCAGAAGTTCATTTCTTTTTTCAAGTACTATTCCATCTCTATTGTATTCTTTTCTATCTCTTCGTGTTTGCTATATTGTAACATTTCTGTTTGTGGTAGGATTTTTTTTTAATGAGAAGCTCTTCCCTGGGGCCTGACCCACTACTTCCAGTAAATTATCAGGTGTTCCAACCATAGATCAGGAAACCAATATTTTACTGACATGCGCGTTGAGAACGATTTGCAAACTGTTGGAAATCTGTTTGTGATTCAAGGTTGGAACAAATCTTATATCGTCAACGTACCTGCAAAAGAATGGTAGGCTAGACGATAGTGTATTAATACACTGCTCCTGTAACTATGACATTACTATATCCGAGCAAATCGGTGACATGCAGTTGCCCATCCCAAGACCGAAAATTTTGTTTATAAAAGGTGTCATCATATTGAAAGTAGTTGTTTTCAATGCAAAAATTAAAAAGACCGACGACAGTTGGCAAATCCAGAGTGGTATTTTTTTTTTTTTAAAGAGGTGGGACGTGTGCCCTCTCACACGCGCCCGACCTCCGTACAATTTTGGCTTCGTTAACTTGAACATTTAGCCATCAATTTACTATAATGAGGGGAACAACTTAAATCCGGATGGATACAAACACCCAGGAACACGGTGGGAATCGAACCCACCAACTCCGTCAACGAAGACGGCATAGCGCTAACTATAGCCTCTTCGCCACCGGAGCTCCTAAAAGTGGTCGAACAAGATGCCATTTTTTGCGAACTAATTGTACTACTAGGTCAGCCGGTATATTGGTAAATAAAGAAACAACGTCCAATGACACGAGAATATAACCTTCCGGGATTATCAGTTCCCTAATAAATGTGCCATACCGGGAATTCAAAGTAGGGAAGAATAACGTTGTCTATCAGCCCCCAAAGCCTCGGCGTGGGGCCTATGAAACATGCAAAAAACCCTCTCGGCTACCGGTCTATGAGAAGAGCGCAGGTACATGGTATCTTTTATTGCGGGTACTATTACTATATGTTCGATTCTGTGAGTTGATACGAATTGCTGTTATATTTTTATTTTATATGATTGTTCATGAAATTATATTTTAATGATATATAACAGATCTAGACATGGAATTAAATTACTATGAGTTGAAGCTCAAACCAAAAGGTGTGATAGTTTTTTGGTAAAGTGTACCACAAGAATGCATGGGTTGTAAAATGTAGATAATTATTATAAAAATATGAAGATTTTTTTAAGTTTTCATTTGAGGATGTCTTACCGACTAAGAGATCAAATAGAAAAGCCAATATAGTCAATATCTCAAACATATTTTATTAATTTCTAACGAAACAGAACTCGGTAACACAGTATAATTGAATTATTTTTAGATAGTTCTTCAAGCGAAATCATTGTGTTATTTCTCCACAGTCTACAATCTCTACTTTCTCCGTAGTTTTTCCGGTCTGACTTCCACATTTTTCCATTCTCTTAACAACGTCCATGCCGCTGATGACATTCCCAAAAACTACGTGTTTCCCATCAAGCCAGCTCGTCTTTTCCGTACATATGAAAAATTGCGAACTGTTTGTATTAGGCCCCGCGTTCGCCATAGACAACGTCCCCGGTGCCTCATGCTTCAGCTTGAAATTTTCGTCGCTGAATTTGGATCCGTAGATGGATTTTCCGCCCGTACCGTCTCCCTTGGTGAAGTCGCCTCCTTGGCACATGAACTGCGGTATGATCCGGTGAAAGGTGCTGTTCTTGAAACCGTACCCTTCCTTGTGTGTGCAGAGACTCCTGAAATTTTCCGCAGTTTTCGGGACCACGTCCGCGCGTAGCTCCATTATTATTCTGCCCGCCTCTTTTTGGCCAATCTTCACGTCGAAGTATACGCGCGGGTTCTTCATGTTCGACATAATCGTACGTAAAATGATTTTCGTTCGATTGAGTCCAATAATCTGGAAATTATTGACGTTGAATAACGTCAACATCTGAATGAAAAAAAAAATGTTTACTTGATTTCAAAAACACTCAACGTTATCATAGAGTTCACTCAGTTGTAGAGTGATGTAGATTATTATCGTCAAATTGAAAGTTATATTTTGGTTTCAGTGGTAATCTTTTGAATTAATTGGAGTAAATTTTGATGGAATTTATATTAAAACTGGATTGATTTTTTCACGTTATTCATAATATCCGCATGTTTATTTTCAATTGTATTCCATTATGCAGTAGGTCTAAATTAAAAATATAGCTAACTTTCAATAGAAAACCTTTCTGTGGTTTCATAGAAACCTCATTTTTGCGATTTGTCACTTTAGAGCGACTGAAACATTGAACACCGCTTGTAGTCCAAGATCCCAGAGCCGCCAGACGTCCCTTATTTTCTCAGTAATAAAATTTGTGGGATGAAGTAGTGCACGTATGTACTTTCAGTGTATGGATACTCGCTATCTTGTGCCGACGGCCAATTTCCAGGTATCAGGTGCTAATGATGGAAAAAAAAACGACCTACTTCTCTTATTTTCTCGCACTTGATTTTTATATATGATACTCAGGGAACTATTTCAATGCCTTATGCAAGCTGTCAGAGCGATCGTATGGGCCAAACATCCCGCCAGACACACATTAAGGCTGGCTTCAGACTAGGCGGAACGCGGAAATGTCAAATCCGCCTTCAAAAGTTGACTAAATTTCAACAATTTAACGCGGAATGACCTTGGGAATCGTTACGAACGTTTCGATTGGTCTAAAAATTCAGATTTGACATTTCCGCGTTCCGCCTAGTCTGAAGCCAGCCTAAGTGTGAGTATGACAGTATGAGCGAAATGTCATGATTCGCCCATTTTAAGCGCGATAGTGATTATCTATGCGCGTCGAACTCCCTTCTATATTTACTGTCTAGTCAAGCAAGCTCTATGTTTGAGTATACGTACTTTCGATATTTACCCCGAGGCGAAGCTAAAGGGGTTATAGTCTCACGACAAAAAGTGTGCACCTGGTCCGATTTTAAAAATTCCAACGGATATCGATAAAACACATATGATTTCATTAGGGAATTTGAATTCCCAATTTTTCCCAACGAAGAATGAAAAAATATAGTGTTTATACCCCATGGCCAAGCTAAATTCTCACTACAAAAAGTTGGGATCTGGTCCGATTTTAAAAATTCCAACGGATATCGATAAAATACATATGATTTCATCAGAGAAGTTTTGTTCCCAATTTTTTCCCAACGAAGAATAAAGAATTATATCGTTTTTTAGATAGGCATTACGATTTATGCGCATGCGGCAAGGTCGATATGTACGAAGTCCTACAAAACATGCGTCGAAGTGCTCTGTGTGCCACGCCACGGTAACCAAGCGACGTTGATAGCTTAAGCTTGATTCTGCGTCTGTCTGCTTCCCATCCATAGAGATATCTGATCAATTTGATTCATAATTTGCAGCAAAATGAACCGGGATAGGATATTTTTGCTAAATTCTCACGGATTTTATTCGTAATATCGAATTATTAATACATTTATTGCAATTTTCCTTCATTTCAGTCGTAAAATCGACTTTCATTGTTATTCAATTTATATAATACATTCAAAAAATATTGACGACATGCTCATGCGCCGAGGGGTTTTATCATTCCTAGTGCTACGCAGTAGGGTGTCCTTCATTTTATTATTTTCATTTTTGAATGGGCGAATCATGACATTTGGCTCATATTGTCATACTCACACTTAATGTGTGTCTGGCGGGATGTTTGGCCCATACGATCGGTCTGGCAGCTTGCATAAGTTATTGGGATGGTTCCCTGAGTATCATATATAAAAATCAGGCGTGAGAAAATAAGATAAGTAGGTCGAGTTTTTTCCATCTTTAGCACCTGATACCTGAAAATTGGCCGTCGACACAAGAAAGCGAGTATTCATACACTGAAAGTACATACGAGCACTACTTTATCCCACAACTTTTATTACTGAGAAAATGAGGGACGTCTGGCGGCTCTGGGATCTTGCTCTATTATGCTTGTATAAACTTATAAAGCATACTCTTGTTTTGGATTTCTATTAAATCGTGGTTAAGTTTTGAGAACTATGGAACACATCCGAATGTCATCCGGACTTTTTTTTTGTCATTTATTTTTGAGGCAATTTTGAGTTGTCCCAAAAAAAAAAACAACCAGTAAGAGAAAATAAATTTTGGCTTAAAAACTTTTAATTCGAAATTTTTGTTATCAGAAATTACTGATCTATAAGCAAAGCAGGGAGTTCATGCACCAGCGACTGTTTTATTTAGCTATATGCAGAAAATATCGAAAGTTTTGAAAAAGTGACAAAAGGTTAACTTACCAATAAAATCGGGTTTCAAACATCATTAGCTGATGGATTTATATATATATATATATATATATATATATATATATATATATATATATATATATATATATATATTATATATATATATATATATATATATATATATATATTATATATATATATATATATATATATATTTATATATATATATATATATATATATATATATATATATATATATATATATATATATATATATATATATATATATATACTAGCTGACCCGGCAAACGTTGTTCTGTCATATAAATTATTTTTATCTATTCATCTGCCGATGTAAATCTACCTATCTAACTATATATCTATCTATCTAGATAGTTATCTATCTTTCTATCTATCTAACTATCTATCTATCATTCTATCTATCCATCTATCTGTCTATCTGCATATCTATCTATCAATTTATCTTACCGGGCAAACGTTCTGCCATAAAAATTATTTTTATCTATCTATCTATTCATCTATCTGCCGATGTATATCTACCTATCTATCTATCTATCTAGTTATCTATCTATCTATCTAGTTATCTATCTATCAATCTATCTGACCCGGCAAAAATGTTAATCATTGGGAGTATGAAATATATATTACCACCTTTTCTCAAACCGACTATTGTTATTTTCGATTGCCCTATTGCGGATCTGTGGATAAAATTTAAAAAAAATGAAAATATGCAAAAATAGGGGTTGATCGTAGAATGGTAAACAATTGAGAGTAATATGAATTTTTCTATTCTAAGTCATGACAAATTGCGCGGGAAATTTTCTAATTTCCCGCGCAATTTTCTTAATTTTTTCTTTCATGAGAACCTTCTTCTGACAATAAAAAACACAACAGAAAAAGAATTAGTGAAATCGGTCCAGCCGTTCAAGCGTAATGGCGGGACCAAGGAAAATAGGAATGTTCTAATTTCCCGCGCAATTTTCTTAGTTTTTTCTTTCATAAAAACCTTCTTCTGACAATAAAAAAAAACAACAAAAAAAGAATTAGTGAAATCGGTCCAGCCCTTCAAGCGCGATGGCGGGACCAAGGGAAATAAGGATTCATTTTTATATATAGAGATTTTCCAATTTCCCGCGAAATTTTCTTAATTTTTTCTTTCATAAGAACCTTCTTCTGACAATAAAAAACACAACAAAAAAGAATTAGTGAAATCGGTCCATTTGTTCAAGCGTGATGGCGGGACCAAGGGAAATCAGGATTCATTTTTATATATAAAGATATATATATATATATATATATATATATATATATATATATATATATATATATATATATATATATATATATATATATATATAATCTTTTGATAATTATTAGCAATGACAGGCTGGTTGAATCTTAAAAAACTCGATTTAATTAATGAGTTGACGTTTCACTACGACATTCATAGTTATTCAAGACGTTTGAAAAAATTGAAAATTCTTTGACTTGAAAAAATTGAATAGATAAGATTGATCTGTCTTGTTAAAACTTCTTTCGGATGTGGCTGTTGTTTGTTATTTATTACGTGCTATTCAGTCTAATATTAATATTCAAAATTGTTATCATTAGAAGGCAAGGGAAACTACAGAAACCTTTACCTATGTAATGTTCGAAAATAATAATAATAGGGTACTATTTATTTAACAGAAAAGAAATTACTCACGGGAAAATATTAAAAAAGTAGAGCAGAATTATCGGTATAGAACGCTTATATGGAAGCAGCCGTTGACACGTGTTTCGGACTCTTTGGTCCTCATCAGAACGGCGTAGCCAAGTATTGGATTGAAAATTTGGAGATGAAAATAGTTTAATAAATAAAATAAAATCCTCTGTTATGGAAGAAAATCACTTATTTGTGGTTAATTGTTTGAACTCTCCGGTATGGGAGATTTGGTCAAACTTTGCCACGGAGGCGATTAATTCCATCCGAGAGATTTCAGAAAGAGTATATTAACATTAAAAAAGAAAATTAGTTTTGGGAAAATATTAAATAAGTAAAGCAAAAATTATCGGTATAGTTCGTTTATATGGAAGTAGACGTTTTTAATGAAATTTTTATTTAGAATTTCAAATTTTTTGAATGGAAAAAGGTACTTACAATATAAAATAATGTAGTTTGGGATCATTGCCATATTTTCAGCTTGCAATATTTAATTATTTATTCGAATTGTTGTTGCCTGTGATTTATTTTTAATCTTTTGATAATTATTAGCAATAACAGGCTGGTTGAATCTTAAAAAACTCGATTTAATTAATGAGTTGACGTTTCACTACGACATTTATAGTTATTCAAGACGTTTGAAAAAATTGAAAATTCTTTGACATTTATTGACTTGAAAAAATTGAATAGATAAGATTGATCTGTCTTGTTGAA
>JARQZK010001446.1:160000-202500 GCA_030704885.1 Cynegetis impunctata
GTGGAAGTTGTCGATGAAATGCGTGACCAGAAAACTGTTGGTATAAATACTGGATCTGCAACGAAAACAACATCTGATGCGCATAATAAAGAAAGTGTAAAGGATCAAATACAATCGCTACATACAATTATCAGTCCCAATCTGGATAGCGACTCCGAAACTGTCTGTCTGGATGAAAATGATCACACTGAATGCACTGATCAATTGCCCCAATGTAGTGGTGTTGTAGATTCGACTTGTAATATACTACCAAAAAAGAATTCCTTCAATATATCAGTGGAAAAAAATCTACATCTACACGATCCTAGACTGACTAGAAAGAAGACCAAATCGGAGAAATTAATCTACCTCGAAACATTAGACTGGGAATCAACTGAAAAACTTTTCGATTCGAAAGTTGTTCCTGACCCTGTTAGTCCCAAAGGTGATGCGAACGCTAAACCGCATAAAAATAGAGGACCTTTGAAAGTATCTCTGAATCATAATCATTCGAAACCTCAAAATTCGTTGGAACGACTTGATTCAAAGGAAAATATGGCGGGAGTTTCCCATTCACATGCTCAAAGCAAAAATGAGAATAGACGTTACGGCGCATCTTCTAGTACTATGTCGAGTTCGGCGCAAGGTCGCCTCGCACAAAGAAAACAAGTATCTGCCGTAAAAGAGAGAAAAGATGAAATTGGAATGGATAAAAAATCGAAGGTTATTTCGAAAAAGCCTCAAGGAATTGTAAGTGTTCTGAAAAAAAGAAATCGAGTTATAAGGGATCGAGAAGTTGTATGTCGATACAATCATTCTGTCCTTGAACAATTTTTCAAGGATTCCATTCCAAAACTTAATTTGTGTTGCTTTGTACATATTCAAAGAGGAGAATGTGCCACAGTGAGTAAAGAAGATACTTATAATTTCTTTGATTCAATAGATACAAGCAAGTCTTATTTACCAAAAAATATTTGCCGCACTGAGGAATTAACGTTAGATGAGAATAAGCCGGAAGGGGTTGTGAACAGAACTGTCCCGAATGTAGAATCAAAAGACGAAGCTAAATCTGATAAAACTGAGCAAGATGAAGAGATAAAATTTTTGGCTGAAAGAGTCAAAGAATCCACCACCAAGGTTCATCAATTAAATAATTCTTCTGCAGAGCCGGTTATAGTAAAAAATAAAGTGCTGCCGAAAGAACTCTTCATGAAAATATACAAAACAAAACCTGCTAAGGTGAGCAAAGTTACAAAAGGCAAAATTGCTGAGAAGAATGATACTATTCTAATAGCTTCAAATTATGGACAAAACAAGGAAGATGTCAAATCTTCAAAAAAATTGAGTGCACTTCCTAACAAAAGAATTACAAAACAGTTATATGATCCACGTTATGATTCAAAGGTTTGTGGAGATAAACTGCGTGAAATTTTCGGTGAGGATTTGGCTGATGTAAACGTCAACAGAATGAAACGCAAAAGTGAAGATGTGGAATGTTTAAATTTTCTCAGGAAAGATAATATCAGTACCTATTCCGAGAAAAGGGGCGGCAGCAAACGGATGTCAGTAACATGTGATGATTCGTCTGTGGCGCCGAAGCGAGCAAAAATTCCCAAGAGGCGTAATACTACACATTTCTCTATTATCGGAAATAGTGATACTGCACAAGATACTTCACCCGTAGCTTCCCGAGATTGTGATTCTATTTCGGAAACCATACAATTGATTTCGGAGGAAATTCAGATGACAAATACTGAAAAAAACGTAGCACATATAAATAAAGCCGAAATGCCAAAGAATACTTCTGAAGATATTATAAATATTTTGAGTGGGTTGAGGAAACCTTCAAGTTCTCGTTGTAACGATGAAGAAAAAATTGATTGTTCTAGGAAGAAAAGTGGAGTTACAGATGTCACTGCGTCATCAACTTACCTCGGTCTACCAAGCATACTTTCAGAAACTATTTTTGAAAAAACGAATGTTTTGCCTTTACCTGCAATAAAATATCAAAATGCTGTCTCAGGGCTGGTGGAAGATGAACTGACTGCAGCGGCAGAAATAAGAACTGGGGACGTATTGGTAATGCCGTACATCGATTTAACGGTAGACGATAAAAATTGTGAAAGCTCTTGCAATGTTGTAATATCCAATGTCAGCACTGATATTTCGACTCCAGTTGGAGTAAAATCTGAACCAGATGAGGAAGAAATTTTACTCAATATAAAAATTGTCGATGGTCCACCGAATAATGAGGAAATTAACGAGGAAATATTTTCCTTGTGTGAAGTACTGGGTGGTTTTAAGGGGGAGGATATTGGAGAAACATATGTAAATCAAGTGAAGTTTGCAACTTCAGTTAAAGAAGAGGTCGAATATTTTGAAGAAATTGTGGACATTTGCCATAGTCCATTAGTTGAACCAGCGTTTGCTGTATCGTCAGATGTGAAGGAATACCTCGTGAAGGCAAAATTTAACTTGATTACTGTTTGTTCCTCTATTGAAAAAATTTCGATTGGTAACAGTATGGGAAAAACTGTGCCTTCTTCACAGCCAGACATGAGAACATTTTCGCAAAAACAAGTATTCAATCATAGTATTCCCAGATTCTCTCTTGCTTCCCTTCGTCAAACCTATCTGAATTTCTATTATGATGTCAGTGAAATTTTAAAGGGATATATTCCGTTACAGCGAGGATATAGTGCATCATATCAGTTGATTTACAAAACACTTCAACAGTTTCCACATCGTCTCAACAATTTCAAGTATGAAGACTTGAGTCTACAACTGATCATGTATGATAGAAGGAAGTATTATGGCTGGTTATTGTTAATGTGCATTCTCAACTTGCCAGAAGATCTACCTGATTTTAATTTCGCTGAATTCTTGAGAGTGACTATTCTATACTTAAATAAGGCTCGCATTGAAATTATCGTCCATATTCTAGTACAACATTTGTTAGAACTGATGGTTGTATACAACTACCAATACAAACAACATAAGACATCAGATAAATTCAGAAAAAATATGGAATTCTTTTCGGATAGCTTTACAAACAAAAAAGGTGAGTTATTTTCTTGACTACCGAATCTACAGATTCCTATCATTTCAGATTTTTTTTTCACTCATAGCTAGTAGTATTTCGAATAAAATGCAATATTTATTGAACATATAGGCGAGCGGCGTAACCCAAAAAAGAGCTCTCGTTAATGAAGAACCCATAACTTTTTGGTAACCGACAAATTTTGGTACCAAAATGTTCGTTGCAAAAATATGCACAACTTTTCTCAATAAAATTTTTCGATTGGAGTGGTGGAACATTGTGTTTTTTGAGAAAAACTGGTATTTTTTTCGAAAGTAATACGCGCGCGGATTACGATTCAACTCGCTGTCAATTTTTTCCACTTTTATATATTGAACTGAAACTTTCACGGTTTGATCGTGATATTAAGCACTTTCAAAAAATGTTTAGATTGATAACCAAAGTTGACCAGTTCTGATGTTACGTAACTATATATAATTATTTAACGAATAATCGGGTTTTTATCTTCGTCGAATAAAAGAGTCGAGGAAATTTTCAAAATGATGCTTACAATTAATAAGGTTTTAATTAATATAGTTTTAAGAAGTTTTTGACAAAATTGCAAGAACTTGTATTGCAAAGAACGAAATCTATAGTACTTCGAATATACTGCGCACGATTGTCGTTTGAACGTGCACTCGCTATTAATTATCCTCTCACTATCTATCGCTATTAATAAATCAAATTTTCATGTAACTATCTTCTTTAAAAAGTGGATGAATGTTTTAAACAAATTTTACAAACATTTATTATCATAAATTTTCATTATTTTTTCACATTTTTTTATATTTTTTGTATAATAAAGTTATAGAAAAGTAATATATACAAAGGTAAAGAAAAATAATATCATTTATTTGTTAACAAAATTCATTATTTAGCTCTGGATCATCACATGCATTTTCATCGCATTGGTTTTTACTCATATTGCAACATGATTCAGAACAAGAGCATATATCACAACAGTCTAATTCAGATGCAAAACATGGGCACACAATGTTTGTACAGGGTTTATTTCTGCTCTTGCACGAACAAAAATATTTTAGCAGATATTCCATCGCGGTATTTATTACCTTCGAAATAATTTGGAAGTAACACTTCATCTTGTTGAATCCAACCATAGTTCGTTACTTCAAAAGATATCATTTCTGATAAAGTAGCTTGATTCCACTCATTAATTTGCCACATAGATCTTAAAATATGTTGTTTTAATGCTGATTCCGACGGGGGCAGTTTATCTATAGGAGTATTTTTTTCAATGGCTAAACAATATCTAAGAGAATTTACACAATACCTGTCAGCTTTTGATTTTTTTGAGGGGTCATATGCTGAAGCTAGGAAATCACTAACAATCTTTATAGCTTGCTGTATCTGTAAATTTGTCAAATTTGAAAAAGTTCGTAAATAATTCTCACTCATTTTTTGCAAAGCAGTGTTCGCTTTTTTCTTTCCAATGGAGAAGAAACTGGAAGTTGTATCACATCCACTTATAGCGTGAAGAGGCAGAAGTTAATCAGTGATGCTTGAACCAAGTTTGTTAGCCAAAATATGTATTGGTATGTATCTTCGTTGATTTAATAAAGGAGTTACAGTCCCTGTATAAAACCATATTGAATGATGAAGTGTTACTTCCAAATTATTTCGAAGGTAATATCGCGATGGAATATCTGCTAAAATATTTTTGTTCGTACGAGAGCAGAAAACAACCCTGTACAAACATTGTGTGCTCATGTTTTGCACCTGAATTAGACTGTTGTGGTACATGCTCTTGTTCTGAATCATGTTGCAATATGAGTAAAAACCAATGCGATGAAAATGCATGTGATGATCCAGAGCTAAATAATGAATTTTGTTAACAAATAAATGATATTATTTTACTTTACCTTTGTATATATTACTTTTCTATAATTTTATCATACAAAAAATATAAAAAAATGTAAAAAACAATAAAAATTTATGATAATAAAGGTCTGTAAAATTTGTTTAAAACATTCATCCACTTTTTAAAGAAGATATTTACATAAAAATTTGATTTATTAATAGCGATAGATAGTGAGAGGATAATTAATAGCGAGTGTACGTTCAAACGATAATCGCGCGCAGTATATTCGAAGTGCTATAGAATTCGTTCTTTGCAACACAAATTCTTGCAATTTTGCCAAAAACTTCTTAAAACTATATTAATTAAAACCTTATTGTAAGCATCATTTTGAATATTTCCTCGACTCTTTTATTCGACGAAGATAAAAACCCGATTATTGGTTAAATAATTATATATAGTTACGTAACATCAAAACAGGTCAACTTTGGTTATCAATCTAAACATTTTTTGAAAGTGCTTAATATCACGATCAAACCGTGAAAGTTTCATTTCAATATATATAAGTGGAAAAAATTGACAGCGAGTTGAATCGTAATCCGCGCGCGTATTACTTTCGAAAAAAAAACCAGTTTTTCTCAAAAAACACAATGTTCCCCCACTCCAATCAAAAAATTTTATTGAGAAAAGTTGTGCATATTTTTGCAACGAACATTTTGGTACCAAAATTTGTCAGTTACCAAAAAGTTGTGGGTAGGTGTCATAATTTTGGGGGTACGCCGCTCGTCTAATTGATCATGTGTATATAATAATCACTCACCTTCATCTAGCAATAAATATGCTAAACAGTACAAGCGTTTATCTTCATTCTTTCTTGTTTCGTTTCTAGTCAAATTTCATATGTTTGAATTCTTGCATTTGTTCTCAGTGCGAGGGGCGATATTGCACCTAAAAAAATGTTGGTAAATGAAGAGCTTAGAAAATGAAAACAAATCGTGGTCGGTCGGAAAACCCTCTCCTGGGGAAACGAAGTTCCTTTCCCTTTTCGATACTCTCTTTCTGATTGCATTTTGCTTACGTGACGATATATACCAGTCAACTCTTGCCGTAAAGGAACTTCGTTCCGAAAAAACAATTTATTGCAATTTGTAATTTACCTGGTCTACATTCAAAGTTAATTAAAATATTTTATACACATTCTATCCAATTTGATAGATTAAATATGAAAATTCCAATAGCTTCATCAAGAAAAAAACTTGAATTACTCCCTTCTTCAAAATATACTATAAAAGAGCATGCTCTTATGTACTGTTTGGTTAGATATATTTTTAAATATACAACATATATATGCATCGTCAATTTCAGGTAACTCGCAACCCGAAAGCAGTTTGACACAAAGACAACGTGCTCTTTTGAAGTCGCAGATTTTGGAATATTATCATTTAAATGCAAATGGGATGATCAACTTGAAACATGGAAAACATTTTCCGCAGCTGACGCGCCCCACTCAAAATGCGAGTTCAGTTATCAGTGACTTTTGTCCGCCGATAACCGTCGGAACAGTTGGAAGTTCACATCAATCAATGCCCGACCAAATTCGACACGATAATTGTATAACTGGAAGTAATTCTACATTGCAGCAATTATTGATGCAGAAAAAAATGGAAACTAATCAAAAAATCCATAGAAATATCCAGAATCATCCACGTATCGAGCATTTGTTTACAAAAAAATACGCAGAACCTACTACGGAACGAACAATCCTGAATTCTAATACACCTGCGAATCCTCTGAATACTGCAGCTCAAACTTGGAATACTCCTATAAATCAACCACTTCCACCCTATCGATATTCTGCAGGATTTTCCACATATAATACTATTAAAAATACAACAAGTTTGTCGAATAATTTACAGCAGAATGTTAATTCAATTATTAATTCGCCTATCTACACCAACTCAGTGCATTCCAATATACCAGTTGAATACCAGTGTCCATCTGCATTATCCTTGTCAACTTCTTCAATTTCGGATAACAGAGTATTATGTACTAATCAAAAAATGCCACCAAATCTTCCACAAGAAAATATTTCAAGAACAAAATTTCCCCTTCCTATGAAGTTGTCGCGTAAGACGTTACCAGTGACAAAAATGGTCCAAGTTCATTCGATTGTGAAAGCTTCTTCTGCAGATATCTTTACAAAGAATGAAGAAAAACTAGCTGATACTCTAAGCCAATCACATAATTCTTCTTCAGACTCAAGTTATTCTCTGCCTATTACTGCTTTGCCGGTTATTCAACAGATGGAAACTCGCATGGAAAATTTTCTCACTGCAGGTTTTTCAAAATTGGGAAACACAAAAACCTCCACTGCTGGGGATTGTGGGCTCTCATTGAGCACATCACTTCAATTCCAAAACGTGAATCCACTTACATCTACATCTACAAACTTGACAATTTTACCACTGACGCAATTAACTGAAAATAATTATATACCAGAACCTTCAGCATTCGGTTCTCCAAAGCAAAATATATCAGAATCAGATGAAATAACAAATCGAAAGTCTTCTCTTGATGGTTTACAACAGTTGAAAACAACCTGTCCATCTAACACTACCTTAAGGCATTTCGATATAAGTACGCATCCTTCTGAGGTGATTAAACTGAAAACAAAATCATCTGGAAATAATTCTTCAATTCAACCCAATTCAGTTTCTCACTTAACGAATAATGTTCTGGTGAACCAGTTACAACCTTCAGTTAACGAAGAAGCTTCTCTCACAATAATTGATGATATTAACAATAAAGTAACGAATGAAAAATCTTCTTTGAACTCTAACAGTATTGATTCAACTAGCTCAAATGTAGATATTATACGAGAAGAAGGCATTGATACAGAAAAATCTTGTGAAGATGAAGTAATTGATTTGACATGGATGGATGATTTTACTGAAGAGGAATTGACCAAGGAGATCAATCAAAATGAGTTTATGAATATTAAGATTGAACAAATGGACGAAAATAACGTTGCGGTAAGTAGCTAATACTCCCAATGCTAGTGATCAGATCCAACTGCGAATTCACTATTCTCAGTATCATTTGTCATCCTCATACACTGTTATGTGTAGAGATGTATATATATATATATATATATATATATATATATATATATATATATATATATATATATATATATATATATATATATATATATAAGTTCGTTGGTATTTACTGACATTTTTATATATTCAGGGTTTATTTCACTAGGATAATGTCAACATTTAATAACTATTTGCATAAACATTTACTATTTATTAAAATACACTATAATTATTTA
Organism: Cynegetis impunctata; assembly: GCA_030704885.1. NCBI lineage: Eukaryota > Metazoa > Arthropoda > Insecta > Coleoptera > Coccinellidae > Cynegetis > Cynegetis impunctata. The sequence continues at coordinate 168,212 of JARQZK010001446.1, forward strand.
CGCGTTTCGACTTCTAGTCATTTTCAAAACAATTTCACAATTAATTCAATATTTAACATTCTTTGTATTACATAGCAAGGTCGTCGATGTCATATTGGTTATCTCACGTGATTAACTCCTTCTCTCTCTTAATTCGTATTTTCTCAGTTTTCTCGGTGAATGATGTTATGGTATATTCTTCCGAAGTTTTCAATGTCAGCTCTGGAGTTCAATGTTGTTTTTTCTTCTCTTTGGATGGCTATCATCTCCATCATGTTTCTTTTTTGTTGTTGTTTTTCTTTTCCAATAATTTTCGCATTTTCAAAATCAAACGAATGTAGTTGTTCAATTGCATGTTTTGCCAGCGCAGTTGTTTTTTTGTTTGTTCGTATAGAGTATTCATGTTCGTATAATCTTCTGTTCAAATACTGTTTTGTGTTACCTATATAACACGTATCACAATCAATACAATCTATTGAATATACCGTATGTGTTTCGTTTTGTCGTTCTATTTTCGGTTTCATTTTTGTATACAACGAGCCAGTTATGTTATTAGGTTTGTGGCCTATTTTTATATTGTACTTCTTCAGGACGTTACTTATTTTGTAAGATATTTCTGGTATAAATTCCATTCCCATGTATTTTATCTCTACATCGACATTTTTTGTTTTTTGGCTATTTTGGTAACACTTCTTATATTTCATAGGTACGAGTGAATTGTAATTAAGGTATCTTTCCGACCAAGTCTTTTTGTTGTACCAATCTGTGATAATTGAACCATCTTCTTTTCTAATTAAAGTCATATCTAAGAAATTTATTTTGTTGTTTTCTTCTACTTCTTTTGTAAATTGCAATCTGTTATGGTATGAATTGAAGGCCTTTAACAAATCTTCAATATGTTCAGGTTTTATTGATGTTATACAATCATCTACAAATCTCTTGAAGAATTTTGGTTTATTTTCTAAGTTGTTTATAACAGATATTTCTAGTTCTTCTAATACTAAGTTGGCTATAGTCGAAGAAATGGGTGAACCCATTGCTGTGCCATAAATTTGTGAATAGAATGATTCATCAACTTTGAAATAAGTAGATTTTAAACAAAATTCGACACCTTCCTTGAATTCTTTTTTTGGTAATACAGTATGATTTTTTAATTCTTCCCATTTTTTATCTATTATATTCATTGCTAATTCTATAGGTACATTTGTGAATAGGGAAACTATATCTAATGAAATTAAGATGTAAGATTCAGGTACTTTTATGTTTATTATGTAATCATGGAAATCCCATGAGTCTTTGATGTAATATTCGGATTTGCCAATAACTTTTGTTATTGTTTCGGACAAGTATTTAGATAAGTTGTAAGTTGGTGAATTTCTTGTGCTCACAATTGGTCGACATGGTATGTTATTTTTATGTAATTTAGGTAGTCCGTACATATACGGCGCATGTCCATTGTGGCATATTAATTTATCTTTGTATTCTTTATTAATTATTTTATTTTTATACCATTCATTTATCATTTTGTTAAGTTTTAATTGTATTTTGGGTGTAGGATCTGTATTTTCTTTTTTATATGTTGTGTTATCATTTATAAGTTCATACATTTTGTCTCTGTATTGGGTCTTGGTCATAATTACTGTTTTATTAGATTTGTCAGCATTAAAAATATATAACTCGCTGTTTTGTTTCAAGAATTCTGTAGTTTTCTTTAATAAGTAATTAAAATTATTGGTCAATTTTTGTTGACTCTTGTTATTCATTAAATTAGTTAAAATGTTCGAAATTTTATTACTTATTTCAGTTATTATTTCTTGACTTTTCTCTTCTTTCAGATCCTACACCCAAAATACAATTAAAACTTAACAAAATGATAAATGAATGGTATAAAAATAAAATAATTAATAAAGAATACAAAGATAAATTAATATGCCACAATGGACATGCGCCGTATATGTACGGACTACCAAAATTACATAAAAATAACATACCATGTCGACCAATTGTGAGCACAAGAAATTCACCAACTTACAACTTATCTAAATACTTGTCCGAAACAATAACAAAAGTTATTGGCAAATCCGAATATTACATCAAAGACTCATGGGATTTCCATGATTACATAATAAACATAAAAGTACCTGAATCTTACATCTTAATTTCATTAGATATAGTTTCCCTATTCACAAATGTACCTATAGAATTAGCAATGAATATAATAGATAAAAAATGGGAAGAATTAAAAAATCATACTGTATTACCAAAAAAAGAATTCAAGGAAGGTGTCGAATTTTGTTTAAAATCTACTTATTTCAAAGTTGATGAATCATTCTATTCACAAATTTATGGCACAGCAATGGGTTCACCCATTTCTTCGACTATAGCCAACTTAGTATTAGAAGAACTAGAAATATCTGTTATAAACAACTTAGAAAATAAACCAAAATTCTTCAAGAGATTTGTAGATGATTGTATAACATCAATAAAACCTGAACATATTGAAGATTTGTTAAAGGCCTTCAATTCATACCATAACAGATTGCAATTTACAAAAGAAATAGAAGAAAACAACAAAATAAATTTCTTAGATATGACTTTAATTAAAAAAGAAGATGGTTCAATTATCACAGATTGGTACAACAAAAAGACTTGGTCGGAAAGATACCTTAATTACAATTCACTCGTACCTATGAAATATAAGAAAAGTGTTGTGAATTGAACTGAAGAAGTACAATATAAAAATAGGCCACAAACCTAATAACATAACTGGCTCGTTGTATACAAAAATGAAACCGAAAATAGAACGACAAAACGAAACACATACGGTATATTCAATAGATTGTATTGATTGTGATACGTGTTATATAGGTAACACAAAACAGTATTTGAACAGAAGATTATACGAACATGAATACTCTATACGAATAAACAAAAAAACAACTGCGCTGGCAAAACATGCAATTGAACAACTACATTCGTTTGATTTTAAAAATGCGAAAATTATTGGAAAAGAAAAACAACAACAAAAAAGAAACATAATGGAGATGATAGCCATCCAAAGAGAAGAAAAAACAACATTGAACTCAAGAGCTGACATTGAAAACTTCGGAAGAATATACCATAACATCATTCACCGAGAAAACTGAGAAAATACGAATTAAGAGAGAGAAGGGGTTAATCACGTGAGATAACCAATATGACATCGATGACCTTGCTATGTAATACAAAGACTGTTAAATATTGAATTAATTGTGAAATTGTTTTGAAAATGACTAGAAGTCGAAACGCGTAAATAATTATAGTGTATTTTAATAAATAGTAAATGTTTATGCAAATAGTTATTAAATGTTGACATTATCCTAGTGAAATAAACCCTGAATATATATATATATATATATATATATATATATATATATATATATATATATATATATATATATATATATATATATATATATATATATATATATATATATATATATATATATATATATTATATATATATATATACATATATACACACATATATACAATATACATTTATACTTTTATACATATATACATATCTACATATATACATATATACATATCGACTCATCCAAGGAAGACTGTACTAACTCATTATTTGATGTTCTGAGATATATAAACATAAAGTTTTGATTGTTTGATACATATATACACACATATATACAATATACATTTATACATATATACATATCTACATATATACATATATACATATCGACTCATCCAAGGAAGACTGTACTAACTCATTATTTGATGTTCTGAGATATATAAACATAAAGTTTTGATTGTTTCAGAAAATCAGAGCTGCTAATTTTCATAATTGTTTTTTCACTTATATATTGGATCGGTTGTAATGATTCATATACTACATCAAAAATGTTGCTGGAAGATATTGCCGTGAACTAATTGTTGAGTAGACTTACTTAAAAAGAGAAAAAATTGAGTTAGTACAGTCTTCGTTAGAGGAGTCGATATATACATATACACATATATACATATATACATATATACATATATACATATATACATATATACATATATACATATATACATATATACATATATACATATATACATATATACATATAATACATATATACGTTATATCTATCTATCTATCTATACATATATACATACATACATATATATATATATATATATATATATATATATATATATATATATATATATATATATATATATTTATATATTTATGTATTTAGGTATCTATAGTTTCGAATTCTTCAGACATTTCGTGAGGTTTTGTCATACTTTTTTTCTTTTTACAGTCCCGTTCTCCTGGAGACAGTGGGATCGACAGTCCAACAATACAAGTTAGTATCTTTAATATTGCATCAGATTATTACGTGTGTCGTTTCATTATATATACAGAGTGGACCATATTCCGAACTTTTTAATGGAATGACTGAATTTATACAGCAAAACTTATTTATTCCGTGGTGCTAATCATTTTCAATCGATTTGATCCATTCATGTTCTGTAAGAAACTTTTTATTTATGAGTATTTGCTATTGATATAAAGATATGGATTATTATTTTTGAGTGTTTGTATTTTTCTTCTTTATAATGATAGTGGTTTTAACGATGTATAGAACATTTTATATCCATTGATAATTTCTTCATTATCAATCAAATCATGAAAAACATACTAGTCGACCATGGTCAATTTCATACATTACATAAAGTGAACAAGGAAAATTCTTTAATAATTTAAAAAATTATCAAACAACTTTCCAAGGAAGCTGGTTATACGTATTCAGCAACGCAAAATCTGCATTCACAATCGAACGGTGAATTATAGAATTATATAGTTGGGGTGACTTGACAATTTCTATAAAGCTAGAAGATCTAGTGGTATTATTTGCACTGGCTCCAAATTAATGAAAAATGGCAAGGATTCCAGCATATCTGGAGCAACTAGACGACGTTGGTTGTATGTTGGTAGAGTAGCAGGCAGTGATGTAACTGAAAATGATATCAAAAGCTACTTGAATTATGTCAAGGATCATGATAAAGAAGCTAGTTACAAAGGGCCGTAATTCTGCTTTTAGTGTTGGTCTTCCAACGCAGGAAGCTTACACAGAGGTGTTTAATCAGTCATTTTGGCCTGAGGGAATTATGTTGAGAGAGTTTTCATTTGGAAATGGGTTTTTTCAGAAGGGGGGTGCATCCCCAATTGTGAAGTAACTTTGAACCAAAGCAATGGAGTCTCGGAACTTGGCAGAACTAATGATATCTGCCTAATTCTACAAAATGTACAATCTTTGGGTACTGCACTAAATAAACTTAGCCTGTTTTTAATGGAGCAATGTGCGGATATAGTAGCAATTACAGAACATTGGAAGGATCGAGATGAGCTGGAGGCTATTCACCTCATTGGTTATAAATTGGTGTCGGCATTTTGTCGTGCAAGGGGCAAACATGGTGGTTGTGCAATCTATTGCAGAGAAGCACTTAAGTATTTTGAAAGGCTTGACCTTAATGCCTTAAGTGTTCCAAATACTGTTGAATTTTCAGCAGCTCAATTTACTCTTAATAGTTCAAAATTATTAGTTGTTTGTGTCTATAGACCCAATACTCCTCCTCTTTGTAATGTAAATGTTTTTCTGGAAAAGATCAGGATTGTTTTAGAAATTTGTCGACATGAAAAAGGTAATTTTATTATTACAGGTGATTTTAATGTAAATATACTCTCAGATGATAGAGATGCTCGTGACTTCTTGTCACTTTTGGAGACGTTTAATGTCAATGTTACGAACAGAGAGCCTACTCGATCTATTTCTGGTGCCTGTCTGGATAATATATTAACTAATCTGGAGGGTAGTTCAATGGTGATAGAAATGCATATATCGGACCATTCAGGACTGAGGTTTATCACTTCCGATGGGTCTCTCATACCATGTAAACGGGAAGTGACTTTCAAAAGAGCTATAAATGGAAACACACTGAATGATTTCCTTCTGAATCTATCTCAAGTAAATTGGAATGTAATCTATAACATGTCTGATGGTGTTGATTTAGTGTGGGAACGTTTTTTTGATCTTTATAAAAAAGTTTTCGACCTCTCCTTTCCCAAAGTTCGGATGACGACTGGAAGACCGTTAAAAGCATTCAAGCATACAGCTCAGACTAAATCTCTCAGAAAGAGCTTAGATAAATTATATGTAATATCAGCAATCAGACCTGAATACATGGCTGCATATAAATATGTAAAGAAGCGTTATGATTTGGCAATCTCGTCTGCGAAAAAGGCTCACTTTAACACCTATATCTCTAGAGCACAAAATAAATCTAGGGCAGCTTGGAGAGTTGTCAATAGTCTAACCAAGACAGACACTAAGAATAATTGTGGTACAATGAAGCAGGGTAATCCTGCATCCCTTGTGACGGAGTTCAACAATTTCTTCGCAGAAATTGCACCGACTCTGTGTCAACATTTGAAGGGTCGGATATCAAATGATTCCAAAACTCCTGGCAAGCGGCTTGACAGATCCTTTTATGTTTTTGATGTTCTGCAGCAGGAGGTGATTGCCTTGGTGAAATCTTTTAAAAACAAGGATTCTTGTGGCCATGATGACATTCCTATGAGCGTTGTAAGTGCATCGATAGAGATGGTGGCTGGTCCCTTATCACATATCATAAATCGCTCTTTCAAAGAAGGCATTTTCCCAGATAACTTGAAAATAGCCATTATTAGACCATTGTATAAAAAAGGCGATGCCGAAGATCTGAGTAATTATAGGCCAATAAGTGTTTTGTCTTCCTTTTCAAAAATCTTTGAAAGGTTAATATCTATTAGGCTGTTGAGCTTTTTCAAGAAATTTGGGGTCATAATGTCCTGTCAGCATGGTTTCGTGAAGGACAGAAATGTAGATACTGCAATATTCGAACTAACTCATGCCACAGTTATGGCCCTGGAAAAGGGCGAGATTCCTGTGGGCCTTTTTTTCGACCTGTCCAAGGCATTCGACTGCGTTGAACATGACCGGTTGCTAGTAAAGTTGGAGATGTGCGGGATCCGTGAAAATCAGTTAAAACTCATCAAGAGTTACCTAAGCAAAAGAAAACAGAAAGTAGTCATTAAGATTGGGGGCATGCCGCACTTTTCTAGTGAGAGAGATATCACTATGGGGGTTCCTCAGGGTAGCATCCTGGGTCCGCTGTTTATAGTATACATCAATTCGCTTGCTGAGGCTTGTTCGGGGGATCGCTGCTTTCCGGTAATGTATGCGGATGACACAAATTTTCTGGTGAGATCTGTGGACGTTCCGTCAGCTTTGCTTGCCTCTGAGGATGTTCTGGATGGCGTCAATCGTTGGTGTGGCAATAATGGACTTGTGGTCAATATGAAGAAGACTGAATGTCTGTTTTTTTGTTCTGATAGGTCTAGACTGACTCACCCAAATATAATTAGTAATGACAACTGCAGCATTACTGTTCAGGATTCCGTCAGGTTCCTGAGAATTATCATTGACAAACAACTTAAATGGGGACCACATGTTAATCAGCTTAGGAGAAAACTTAACACTGTATCCTATACATTATACATGCTGAGGGATCAGGTTGACGTTAATATTTTGAAGATGCTCTACTACGCCAATTTTCACTCCATTCTTTCATACGGCATCATAATTTGGGGAGGTTCTTCTGATATTGGATGCATATTTGTTGCTCAAAAATGGGCTTTAAGAACTATACTTCGTATGGGATACAGAGAATCTTGTCGTGGCTTGTTTGCGAAGAATAACATCTTGACGGTATATGGATTATATATATATATATATATATATAGGCTTTTATTGTTTCTTCGCAAACAGAGGCACTATTTTGAGAGATGCAGAAATAAGAATAACACGCGGCAAATTTATCCCTATTTTTTCCCGCCACATTCAACAGCTCTCCGGGAAAAGGGTACACAGTATATGGCGATTAGGATGTTCAACTGCGTGCCCAGGAGTCTACAGGTGATAGGGAGTTACGAGCTTTTCAAGAGAAGGGTTTACAAATTTATTCTTCGGTTGCGAACCCTATAACATGGAGGAATTTAGGGTCTTTTGTGGTCATAATTGAATTTACTGTTCTTTTGACATGTTTCAGTTTTATCTTATATATCTGTGATATATATTTTTTTCTTTTGATATATGGATAATTTTTGAAATCAATAAACTTTACTTTACTTTACTTTACTTTACTTTACTTAATTCACCGTTCGATTGTGAATGCAGATTTTGCGTTGCTGAATACGTATAACCAGCTTCCTTGGAAAGTTGTTTGATAATTTTTTAAATTATTAAAGAATTTTCTTCATTATCATTTTGAGAGTCTAAAAATAATAACAGTTATGTGAATATTTAGTATTGGACTTCGTAAAAAAAGAAACTGCTTTAATATGAACATAGAAATACCTCAAAAGATGTTCAGAAATATTACGAGAACATGAATGTATCAATCTACCGAAGAACCATTGATGTAGCATGAATTCATCCCTAGAAACCGAAATAATGTGTGCTCTATTATTCAAAAATATCGATTTTGATTCATGCTGCACATGCCTCATAATCAATAATGATATGTCATGGAGATTCATTCAATGGCCTCAAAGCTCGCCAGATTTAACACAATTAGACTTTTTCATATACGGTCATTTGAGACGTGATATTTGAAAACAAAACTGAACTGTTTAGAAGATTGGTAGCATATGGAGAAATAATACATGAAATTTTACAAATGCTGGGGAAAATGCAGAACAATGATGTTTTACTGTTTGCAAATAAATAGCTTGAAATTGGAATATGTAATTAATTGAAGGAAATGCGTTTGAAAGTTTGTTTCTTCCATTTATGCTACCTACACATTTTAACTTTAATTTCAACGCAGAACAAAAAAAAGCATTACGTCAGTTGACTGCTCTCTTCAAGAGTTTTCTGTTTTGAAAATGCAACAATCTATATACGTTTGTATTTCTGCTTTAATGAGTGACGGGTGAATTCCTGGAGTAATCTCTAAAGCTTCTAAATGGTCGAGCCTCTTTCATTGTTTAATAAAAGCAATTTCTCGGGATTATTTAAATCTGTGAAATGGTTTCCAATGAGAAGGCCACATCAACATTATTTGAAAAATCAACATGATGTAAATAAGTTAAAATGTAATGATTGTGATGCATCAAGTATTGGTCAACTTGGTACAAAAATCGGTACCAGACTGGATAAAAAACCAATCATCCAACGAAAATCGTCACTGAAATTTCGCAACATTGCATAAAGAGTAACCATTCTACAGATTTCAATAGTCTGGAAATAGTGCATTAAGTGAACAACGACAAGAGGAGAGGGACCTCCTTAGATGCTCTAGAGCAGGGTTTCTCAAAGTGGGGTACGCGAACCCCTAGGGGGCTATTTAGTGGAGGGGTTCGTTGTCACCTGGAAACTTTAACAGGGGTTTGTGGGGCCGAAAGCTTGAGAAACCCTGCTCTAGAAATTACGTCGTCGAGCTCCAGGAAGATACCTATCACTAATGACCAAATAGACCTTAGCATATCCCCTTTCAGTAAACCACTAGACATAATGATTGCTGCTTTCTGGTGAAAAATAATCCCCAGATAATATATCTCAATCAAATTATAATTTTATTTTTCTTTGGGCTGTTAATGTTACAATCAAAAAGCTTTCTAGCAGTGCGCGGCTGTATGACGGTGTATGCTGAAAAATTGAAGATAGGGCGACTCTTCCTGATTCATTGATTCCTTTTGAAAGCACCATCAAACATGTTTAACCAGTTGATGACGTCAGTTTTAGTTTCATATTTAATGTCATGTATGAATGTAAAATTTTTTATTTTCTCATAGCTATCGGTGAATTAGTTTGTTGGTCGTGAGTCATGGTGGATGAAGAATCAGTGTTGAGTAACTTACTCATGCTTTATTAGAAAAATTTGCTTTCATTTTTGATACAGACATTATCAGTAAGTAGTGTTTCTTTACAACTGAATTCTGTTGAAAAATGGGGTACTAATTTTTTATATAATAATTTGATTGAAAAATAATGAAAAAATGAAATTATATCATGATGGCAATATGATATAAATGGAATATGACTTGAATAAACATGCATATTTACTTACAATTTCTCCGTAATCAATTGAATGTGTACTATTAAATAATGTGAAAAGTGATCTTGATAATTCAATATCGCATTGAATGCTTCATCAATATCGAATAATTCGTTGATTTCGGAAACATACACGAAAATTCGTTAGTGAAAATAATACTTCATAATATATCGCACATAAATTCGTTCTCTGTGAAACAAGTTATACTAGTTAAAAACATCGAGCTTTCCTTTATTTACTTTTTAATCAAATTTTCAGCTCAAAAACGTTTGTGTTATATATAATAAATGTACTTTTTTATATAACCTACTGTTTGAATTTATTTTCCTAATTAGGTGCCACTCTCACCTTGGGATCTCATCTCATCTTCATAGCTTCTATTATTTTGTAAATAATTTTTGATTGGCTTGGGAAATGATCCATTTCATCATGCATGCTTTTATAATTATGTATATAGTTTTTGATTAGCTTGGAAATAAATGCGCTCCTATTGAGGGATAATGGTTTGTTGCATATGCACAGCTTTTCACTTTTTTTCACAAAAGTCAACAGTTATGAGAACGGAACATTTGGTACCCTATTTTTGGCATGATGAACAGTATTTTAATCAAGAAGATCTCAAATCATTTACAATACTTTTTTTTTTTTAGCGTGACTTGAATAGTCTCGAAGCTGACTGTCATTCTATTCGTGTGAAAGAAGAAGATTACCCTTATTTCTTCAGTTATCAGTTTGAATGAACCTTGAACCAAGAAGGGTTCTTAATAGACTTTTTGGGGTGGTTGAAAGGTACACTACCTCCATGGCGTTTCTTCAAACAGCATTCTTTTTATTTTCATAACTGAGAGTTGAGGTATCGGTATAAATTTTCTTATGTACATTCACCATAAAATGAGTTCAATTCATGATTCTATAGAAGAAATGTACTGAATGTCCTTCCGATATTCATTCATTCGTTAATACCTTCCAGCTGAAGAGAAGTTCTGAAGAATTTTCTTGCTATATACTTACCTTTGCTTAATTTCATGACATTCCCATTTGCCGGACGGTGTTCACTCTCTGTTAATTAACTATTTCACTGGAAGTTGCAACTATTTCTGTCTTGAATATCTTAGGAAGCTGTTAATTATTTAATTTTCACACTCTTAAGAAACTAATGGTCAAGTGCCTGTTCATTACCCCACGATATTATATATAATGAAAATATTATTAACGAAGAACGATCCAGAAAAATTGAACATGATAAAATGTTTGTGTACAAAAATGTCTCAGACCTGTATCAAAGCTGCACACGGTCTGAACTGTGATATTAAAGATGTGATATAAAAGACAGCAAAGATATAATTATCTTAGCTACCATATTCATGTGATATTTATCTTACGCAGATAGTTACTCGTAGATATAGAAATTTTTTTATATAGATATGAATGCTAAATAAGTTAAGTATTGATTTGTACAAAAAAATTGTATATTCTACTTTAGTTAAAACTTGCTATAATTATTATTGGCAAAGTAACCAAAGCAGTAGTATGTATAGTATACATGTAACTTTTGATATTTTGAGAACTAATGGTTACATAACCAATTTAATTAAGATACTTCAAGTGAAGTTACTTTTTTCACGATATCATAACTTACAGAAGTACATTAAGTATGTTACCTTTGAACAGTAATAATTGAGAACTTGCTTACGTTGATGTGTGCCTGAATGATGCCAATTCAGCTCGAATAGTCATTTTCTTTGACAAAATCTACTGCTGAAAATAATATTTTCATCACGATTCATATCTCACATGATACTTTAGGTTATCACAATTACTCAATAAGCACTGAAATATATTTCCACCAGCAGAAAATTACAAGTTATCATCATCAACGTAAGTTTTTACCTTCCTATATTTGTCAAACTATTTTCATTGCTTCCCTGTATTATTATTCATATTTCTTTTTGTATTTTATATTGAATAAATTTTTATTATTTATTGGTGCTTAACGATTATTTCTCTCCCTTAATGTCTATTATCGAAAAACATTCACTCCCAGAGGTGAATATTCAAAATACACCAATGTTGCAGTCAGTAATGAGATTTTTCTATACATAATATGACACACATGCTTTCATAAGTGTCTGCAGAAATAATGTTATAAATTAGTTCCTTTTTTGTTTCACTGATGTCCAATATTATTTCTGATTTTTAATTTCGGGAAGATGCTGGAATTGAATTTTCAGAAAAGAAGTGAATTATCCAAAGTATGGGTCCTCTATATTCATTTTCTTTGCAGATGGAATATCCAGAGTTCATATATAAGAATCGACCATGTCTTTGCGGAAAAATGGCTGTATATTTGTGTGATTGTAATACTGTCATGTACTGCAGTCAGGAATGCCAAGTAAGTAAAGGGAATTTCAATTATGGATTCATATATATATATATATATATATATATATATATATATATATATATATATATATATATATATATATAATATACAGGACTTTCATTCAAGAACATTCCACCCTCGTTTTTACTTGAAACTGGACTCCGCCCTTCAACCCCCTAACCCCCAGAGCTTCTACCCCAATATTTTTAAACGAGACAAGGGGTCGAGTGATACATCATTTTAAAGGGTTGTTTAATCTTTACATTTTGCCGTCCTACTTTCTGAATTTGATCTCACTGCTGCAGAATATCACCCATTTCAATGTTTACATATGCATTTTCATCACTAAACACACTTGCTTGATTACCTACCTTTTTATGACATTCCAAAACATTTTTAAAAAAGTACTAGTTACTGGTTACCGGTTCCTTAGTCTCACTGTCAATGTCTGTCAGAGATTAAACAGCCCTTCAAAATGATGTATCACTCGACTCCCTGTCTTATTCAAAATTTTGGGGTTTTAGCTTTGGGGGTTAAAGCGGAAGTCACGTTTATGTAAAAACTATTCCCCTCAATAATTTTGTTGACGTGTTTCGGCGGTTTTCACAAATCTGTCTCTTCACACATATGACGTGGGTGGCAAGCTTTTAAATGAAAGCCCGATATATATATATATATATATATATATATATATATATATATATATATATATATATATATATATATATATATATATATATATATATATATATATATATATATATATATATATATATATATATTTAAATATATATATATATATATATATATATATATATATATATATATTCAATGTATGTATATGTATATAGTTCTAATGGTATATATTTGATTTTTAGTTCACCGATTGGCCGAAACATAGAAAAGTGTGTTCGTCAGGCTTCAATTAAGAAACATGGCTCATTTAAATTTTTATATTCTTAGTTTTATAAGATTGTGATATAACTGTTCCAGTATTCTCATTACTCACATGAGTTTAGGTTAAGAGAATTGTAATGACAAAAAAAAAATTATGAGGCGGTTACCTTCACTACTATAAAATATTTTTTATAATCATGGAGTAGCGTGCGCTCAATGGATATGATTCCAAATGAAGTATTATTGAAATTTGATCATATGGTTGATCCAAATGATTTGAAATAGTGACGAGTGTTTTTCCTGTGTTAATATTTGAAAAGTTTTATAATTATGTTTGATAATAAAACCTTGTTTTCTATTAGACCATTAATTTTCCTTTTATGATTAGAGTTTATGTAAAATACATAATATATATATATATATATATATATATATATATATATATATATATATATATATATATATATATATATATATATATATATATATATATATATATATTGTTTACAATCCTCAGTTGCAAATGAAGATTCCTCTGCTCAAAAAGATGTATTATTATTAACAAAACTAAATTTGAATTTACTACGTTTATTATCACAAAATATTTTGAAAAATATAACACTGCGATTGCAATTTCGGTCACTAGACCATCATCGGGCAGATTGAGTTAAGAACTGAGTACAGAATAATTATAGATTTGCGCTTACGGGTGGGAAAGGATTATTGCAGGTACCTAAATAGACAAGAGGAACATATTTCAAGAAGGGCTAATCGAGTGAATTTCACAAATTGGTACAATACAATGTTCTTAGAAAAGTCATTATTGTTTAAATACACTGAATATAGGAGAATATATCAAGTCAATCTGGTCGTTCAGCAAGATATCTTTTGCATTATTATTGAGTTTAAAAATTTCTAATGATTCTAAGTAAGTAAGTTTGGTTCCTTTCGGTAATTTGTGCATGATTTGAAAATTATCTATATGTGGAAATGGGTGCTGGTTTTCACGGCAATGATTTGAAAACGTTGAATCCGTTTTATTTTTCAAATTCAGCGTCTGAGATTACCCCACAGCACGTGTGGCTAATTACGGATGTACTTTCACCACTCAGTACAGTTGCTTTGAGTCCTTAAATATATTTGCAGCTCTTTACCACTCTTCAGTAGGAGGATCTTCATAGTTTCCAACAAAAATTAGACAATATTACTTATTCTCTTCTCCATCATTAGTCTTTTAAGTCGTATTTTCCTATAAATAGGTTTTAGACCTCCTAGATCACGATATTCGAAAATTTCTCTATGTCATTATATATATATATATATATATATATATATATATATATATATATATATATATATATATATATATATATATATATATATATAGTCCAAGATCCCAGAGCCGCCAGACGTCTCTTATTTACTCAGTAATAAAATTTGTCGGATGAAGTAGTGCTCGTATGTACTTTCAGTGTATGGATACTCGCTATCTTGTGCCGACGGCCAATTTCCAAGTATCGGACGCTAAAGATGGAAACCTACTTACCTTATTTTCTCACACTTGATTTTTACATATGATACTCTGGGAACCATTTCAATACCTTATGCAAGCTGCCAGACGCATTAAGTGTGAGTATGACAGTATGAGCGAAATGTCATGATTCGCCCATTTGAAAATAAAAATAATAATATTGAAAGTACGTATACTTAAACATTGAACATGCTTGAGTAGACAGTAAATATAGAAGGGACTTCGACGCGCATAGATAATCACTATCACGCTTAGATGGGCGAATCATGACATTTCGCTCATACTGTTTTTTTCCATCTTTAGCACCTGATACCTGGAAATTGGCCGTCGGCACAAAATAGCGAGTATCCATACACTGAAAGTACATGCGAGCACTACTTCATCCCACAAATTTTATTACTGAGAAAATAAGGGACGTCTGGCGGCTCTGGGATCTTGCTCTATTACCGGTATATACTGGCATCTGCAACAGTCAAATGAGCTGAAATTAGGTAATTAGGTACCACCTGGGGTTTTTTCGTTGCAGAACGAAATTATCAACATTTGCTTAAATTGTTCCAACCATTCTGACGTAGATGTTTTTTAATTTTTCGTGGCTTTTGAAAAATTACCGAATGCTACAGCAGTACAGCTTCTGCAGTTAGTAGGTTGAAATTAGGTACCTACATTGAGTTTATTTTGTCTTGAAAACCTTTTTTGGTTTCAACCAGTTTTCTCAACAGCGCTGCATTTCGTAGTGACTATTACTTTCGAATTGCATCTCGACCTGTTTCGCAACAGGTCGAGATGCACTTCGCGAATTATATTTTACAATAGAGGGTTGACATCTGGTATGTAAATTGAGTTAATGACGAGGTGCGTAGCCAAACAAACTTTTCTGCAACTACCCCAAGTCCGTGATTCCCCAGTCTCCTTAACTTATGCAGGTATTTCTCCGTATCTGAGTCGAGTGGGCCGTACAATTGAAAGATACTTTTGATTGTCACTATTGAGATAACATTATGATTTTTGTCAATAATTGTCAACTCAGTTAATTGAATGAAACTCTTTCGAAGAAATGGCGTACGCAAAGGAAAACCCGTTTACGAAGGAAACACCGTTTGCTTTAAATTTAAATGGTAAGTGATTTATAAATTTCAAGCACCGATTACGGTAATGTAATCTGCTAATATTCGTTAGTATCATGCAAGTGGATCAGAATATTAAATACTAAAGTAAAAATTCATAACTTTTAATTTCTTTAAGTTATTGTTTTACCGTAGACCATGAGTCTGTATCTTTTAACTTCAATTGCTTGGCGCGAAATGAATTTGTAGTTTCTCCACTATCGTAGGCTATGATAGGCTACCAGAAAGGTTTATTTGGTTCACTCTTATATTTTTTAAAGGACTTTCAACTAAGATCTTACAGTTTTGGGTGATGGCCTAACAATTTAATTATAATACGTGATCGTGGGCAACAAAAAATTGACCGGCGCGTTTCTCTTTGCCAGTCACTGCCTTAGAATAAAAATTAACTCAAATTTCTATTGTGGAGTTGTGAAATTTTAATAAATTCATCTTACCACTTACATACTTCCAGGAAAAATAACTGTCATCACCGTCACACGCAAAATACCTATATTTGGAGTATGATAAATATAATTATTTTAGCTGTTAGCCTTTTCCCAGATAGCACAGGACGTCCAGAAGACGTTCATTTAACGTCCATTTCTGGTCTGAACGTCCAGGACCTTTTCTGGACGTTTCTAAGACGTCCATAAATTGACGTCCTTGGGACTTCCACAATCCAACGTCTTAAATACGTCCAATTTACGGTTCTTAAAGAAAAATAGATTCAATTGAACATAGAGTAGGTATAATAATATACTTATATTTTGATATTGGATCAAACATATATACATATTTATGTCTTATATACAGTAATTACGTTAAAATATTTGAAGGACGTATACCTGAGACAATTTTAAAAAAAAAAGCTAATATAAACTTGTGTCCGAAAATGCTTCGTTTACGAGATACATGGTGTTGAAATTGATTTTTTTTTAATTTTTTTAAAAATTACTTTTGCTAAAATTATGTTTTTCGCACGAAATTTTGCACCCGGGGTGGGAAAAAATAATTTGGCTTTAATTTTTATGTAGCGCCTAGAAGGCGCTGCTTTACGCTGTCATTATTTATTTAAAATTGCCCTATAACTTTTTAGACAGCAAACTTTTTTGACATTTTTCATGAAAAAAACTTATTCTCACACCTTTTTCAAATAAAAAAAGGTTCTCTCTCTCAACAACGCTGGAGGTGATCGTTTTCGAGATATAAAATTTACAATTTTCTATATCGATGCACGTTAACTTAGCCCCTGGGGTGCTAAGTATGTGGTAGATCTCGTCAAAATATACGTTCATTGGCATACTGATTCAAGATTTTGAGGATGTTTTTTCTCAGGCAAGAGACAAAAATACGAAGAAAATAAAATATATCCAATTCACAACATGTGTTTTTGAGGAAGGAAATATTCCTTTCATTCGAATATGCCGCCATTGCCAAAATCGTTCTGATTGGTCTATATGAAATGCTTGGGAAACCAAAATTCCGCGTCTGCGTGATGCGGTGATGTGTGTGTGTCACTCTGTCAAGAAGATGGCGTCTCTAATATTCAAGATTACTAATCGTAACAGTGTTATTTTATTAAAGTTATTTTGTCATAGTTATTTATCCACATATAAAATAGAGCACGGGGAATTTGTACTTCTGAACATTATTACGGACTAATCGTCTTATTTCCATCATTCATACCAACTGTTATCCAAATTGGTGTTGTGGTGTGAAAGCAGAGCAGAAGCATAATAATATACTATACAGGCAAGTCATTTTATATTATGAAATCATGAATTATTTCAAATCACTGACAACACTGACACTGATGTATGCTTCCATGTGATTGCACTTACTATTGATAATGAAGTTTCTCACTTCATTTTGTTTTTGAGAGGATAAATAAATGCAATACTTGAAACATATCAAGATTTTTTTTTTCAGAGTCCAAATTGAAAGTACCTAATCATTGAACAGAAAAAGCCAACAAAGCCGGAAATCAAAAAGAAACCGAAGATTCCTTGCAGTGGCTCAAACGAGCTCGGGAGCGCCAGGTTTGCAGACCATAAAAATTTTGATTTAATAAGTATAATGAACTTGTACATATATGCCAATAAAATATATGCTAGTATGTACTTATTTCACTTTGTAAAAAGATTCTAAATTTGTCAGATGAATAAATTTTGAATATCCCGAAAACGTCAATTTTAGGTCCAATGAACGTCCATTTTACGACCTATTTGGACCTAAAATGGACGTCCCCGGGACATCCTGATTAGTAACATTGGACGTCCTCAAAACGTCCATAAGACCTCCGTCGTCCAGAAATGGACGTCCTCGGGACGTCCTGAATGTCCAGAGTGGACGTTTTTAAAATGTCCATAGGACGTACTTGTGCTGACTGGGTTCAGTTTCACCATAGAATGATTATGGTTTATCAAATAAAATGATATAATGAAAAATAACTATACGCCTTATAATATTTTGTAACAGATTACGTATCTCATAATATATAAGGTAGGTAATCTGTATCAAATATCGAAGAAATATGCCATTTCATTAAGCTTATATCATTTTGAATAGACGATCCTTTCTCAAACATTTTCAAATTTCAAACAGTTACAACCACCAAACGCTTTGTTCGCGGTGAGGATTCAGAACTGATTCGAAACTAGTTCATAACCAATTCGGGATTGGCGTGATATGCATGCCCGATTCTAAACCATTTCCGGATTATTTTAAACTGCAAAGGATTTTAGAGGGAAATGTCAATTAACGATCATCATACAGCCATATAGGTAAGTCCACTGTTGGACATAGGCCTCCCGAAAATTTTTCCATGTAGATCTATCTTGTGCATTGTTTATCCAGTTTGTTTGAATTCTCCTTATGTCGTATGATCACCTAGTTGGCGGTCTACCTCTACTGCGATATGCCTCCTGTCATGGCCTCCATTCTACGATCTTCTTTGTCCAGCGCCCATCCGTGAGACGTGCTACGTGTCCAGCCCAATTCCACTTCAGGTTCGCTATTCTTTCTACGGCATCTGTCAGCTTAGTCCCCCTTCTCACCATAGTGTGTCTAATTTTGCCCCTGAGTGAAATGCCAAGCAGCGATCGTTCCATTTTTCTCTGGGCAATACGAATTTTGTTAACCGTCCTTTTGAAAAGGGTTAGTGTTTCTGCCCCATAGGTAAGTACTGGCAGCACGCTTTGCTCGTAGACTTTTCTTTTTAGACACAGGGATATTAGCTTTGAAGACATATTGCAGCTTTCCAAATCCGGCCCAAGCGAGTCATATTCGCCTGGTTATCTCGCATGTTTGATCGTCCCTTCCAATGCGTAACTCATGTCCCAGGTTCTTGTAGGAACAGGAATTTATACCTTCGCTTACGACCAGATTTGTCATGAATTGTGTTTTGCTGCCATTTATTTTTAGTCCTACTGTGTTTGAGACCTCGTTAATTCTTCGTAGCATCTCCCTGGCTTCATAGATCCGATCCGCGATGAGAACGAAGTCGTCTGCGAATCTAATAAGATGGTTCAGTTTTTCTCCATCTATGTTAATGCCCATATCTCCAAAGTCCACTTTCTTAAACATAAATTCCATTAGGTTTGTGAAAAGTTTCGGTGAAATAACGTCACCTTGGCGTTCAACTCGCTTAATGGGAAAGTCTGCAGTGTTTTCATGTAGTCTAACTGTCGCTTTTGCATTTCGATAAACGTTTTTAATAATTGTTGTGTATCTATGGTCTATTCGAGCTTCTGATGAAGATTGCAGCATTTTTTGTTGTTTTATTGGATCGAATGCCTTTTCGTAATCGACAAATATGACGATAAAAGGTTTATTTTCAATTTACGATAGTCCTCATCAAATGTGACTTGTGCAGTTACCAGTCTTTGGTTAAATTACCAAACAATCGTGACTGCGCAAGTCTAGAAGTTACGGTTCTAGTTTGATGTATAGAACTGGTAGAATCTATTATGAATCCACTGTCGAGTTTATAACGCAGAGCTATAAAGGCCCATTTAGACATGCCAGTGTACTCGGCCGAGTACTCTACTAGCAAGCCACTAGCATGAAAGTAATATGTGTGAACAATCACTGGTACTAGTGCACTGGCTTGCGAGTGTACTCGGACACAGCTCAACTTTTTCGTGCTAGTAAAGAGGGGGGGTTCGAAAGCACCAGTGTACTGGCAAATGTAAACAACTACTAACATGTTTCGTGTGTTTTTCGAATGAGTTGATATCACAAGTAGAGTGAAAAAATAACTATTAATTTTATTGAACATTGAACTGTACATAAACAAGGAATGTTTGTGGGATATAAAAAGTGACGAATATAAAAATTAACAAAAGCGAGAAGCTGCATATTGAAAATTAAGGGATTCTGCCAAAGTTCAAAACCGAATCTTAACTATATAACATGTCAATATGTGGCTTCTCTTCACGCAATACTTCCTCCAATATGTCTTCCAAATTCATCAATAAAAATCATTGTTTTATGATTACTCATATTACTCATTTGTGTTCAAATTAATGACCTTTATGGAATCTGAATGGGACGCTAAATTAAAGAATAAAGTATACCCGACTCTGAACTCGCATGCCTGGAAAAAAGGAAACACACGTGTTTCATTCCTCCCTGGAGTATGTGTCAGGGAGGCGGGCAGCTTGAGTTTGGGATTAACTCCTTCAGCCAGATCAGAGGATACACTTGTATGTAGGGAAGAGTAGGGTGAAGTGGAATAGTGGGGTGAAGTGAAATTATGTTATTACATTCCATTACGTGGCTCCACCGGTTAGTGTAATTGCTTAGAGTGACACATCTGATGTTTCATAAATGTGGTTTATGTTCGATGACAAGTTAAACGTCGTTGATAAATTTTATCGGAAAAAGTGTTGTTTTTTGTGGTTCACCTGTAATATTGAGAGGTAAGTATGTAACGTATAACATTAGTTTGTTTTATGTAATCGAAATTTTGATTCTGAACGATCCAATAAAACAACAAAAAACTGAGCATAGATGATGTTATGATATATCTACAAAATAGTGTGCGCGAATAGGTTAAAGGTTATGTTTCAAAATATTTAGCCGGTAGTTTCATATGGGCGGAATGTTGGGGCAAAGTGAAATGACAAAAAAAAATTATTTCACTTTGCCCCAATCATTCATTTTGGCATAAAGGTACCTATCTATAATGTGGTTTGTTGTGACAGATTGGCAATGCGCGTATATAAACGAAAAACCGATCAGCAGAGGCCATGAAAGATGCTGTGACAGCGGTGAGACTGGGCTTGCTCAGTCATAACAAAGCTGCCAGACAATATGGAATTCTAGTAGTTGCTAGTTTTTGTTATTAGTTAAATGTCGAGAATAAACAGATTAATACAATGGAAGTTTTGTTTCACATTGCGTCATTTATTGTTACAGTAATATTACTTTGTCCCGTTCATGATTTCACTTTGCCCCTTTGGATGGGGTAAACTGAAATGATGCCACATTCTCAAAATAGGCTGAATAGTTCCTGATAGCAATGGTTTATTTTTTTAGGATTCATTCAGTATGTGTCCACATGCACTAGTAATACACTATGACATCTTTAACTAAAATCAAAATATCTGGGAGATATGAATTTTTATTTGTTAGCTATTCCACTTTGCCCTACTCTCCCCTGCAAGTGCATTAAGGATAGGTGAGACGGGATATTTATGGAACATAGGAAGTGTGGGTAGGGTTCAGAGGATTAATACTAGCCCAGCATTCGCCTTATAAGTTTGGAAGCAGTGACTTACATTACCATGAGGAAACCTCTGAGAAAAACTCATGGCAGACCAGTCGGCCCCGGGGTTTGAACCCGAGACCTCCCAAATACTAGCCAGCGTACCTAACATACTCGAGTAACTAGCTTGGTAAAAGTTCCTCCACGGCGGGGAATCGAACCCCGGTCTCCCGCGCATGCCTGTGTACTAGCATGTTTAAATACGAAATCTGCTAGTGATGCGTGCGCATTTTACTCAGCCGAGTGCACTGACATGTCTAAATGAGCCTTGACTGAGAAATTCAAACTGCGCATGCAAATAATTTCGAACCTTCCTACAAAGCCTTCCTACCACCTACAAAGCTATTAGGTAACAGATAAAATATTAGTTCCGGAATTGGCCTTGTATTAGTCCAGTGCATGTAGAGCAAAATCGGCCGGATTAAATGAATTTGGCCGTGAAGCAGATATCGAGATGCGGTTTTCTGGAAGGTCACAGAAAATGAGTCTATATGGTCTGGTTAATCCGTTTTTGGAAAAAGCTTTCTGGGCCGGAAAATGCATGTTCCAATTGCATCACTACTTGCAACATTATAGGAACGACTGGAAACTTAGAAAAATCGCTCGGAAATTTTTACTCGGAGATTTTCAGTCCCGCCAAATCGATTCTGGCATTAGAATTATCCGGAGGCGCTCAGGGGCGGCTCCGCGGGGGTTGGTGAATTGGGGAGAAATTGCAGCGTGCATGGAAATCGCTCCAAACTCGTTAGTCGAGGGTTTTCGGGGATGCCGAATTAAATTCTGGCATTGGAATTACAAACTCATTACTCGGGGGTTTTCGGGGATGACGAATTCAATTCTAGCATAAGATTTCTCCTGAGCCGCTCAGCGGCCCCTCTGTGAGGTTGTCTGGTGGTGATTGGGGGGGGGGGGATGTCAGCGTCCATGACAACCAGACATTAGACTTCACCGGGGATATGAATAATAAAAATTTTGATGGAATATCAAATAAATAAATATTACAAATATTATAAAAATAATTGCTTTGAAAAAATAATTGATTTGAAAAATGCGCAAAAGCTAAAGTAACGAGTTTGGAGCGATTTCCATGCACGCTGCAATTCACCACCCCCGCACCCCCCGCGGAGCCGCTCACGAGCGCCTCCGGGTAATTCTTTTGCCAGAATCGAATTCGGCGGGCCTGAAAACCCCTGAGTAATAATTTCCGAGCGATTTTTCCGAGTTTACAGTCGTTCCTATAATGGTGCAAGTAGTGATGCAATTGGTAAATGCATTTTCCGGCCCAGAAGGCATTTTTCCAAAACGGATCAATCAGGCCATATAGACTCGTTTTCTGTGACCTTCCTGAACACAATGCAGAAAACCACATCTCGATATCTGCTTCACGGCCAAATTCATTTAATTTTCTCTATCTTCTCTGGACTATATATAGAAAAATCAAATAGTATTTTCTGAAATAATATATTTTTTGAACATTTCAGTGACGCCTGCTATGGGTTCCGATAGGCGAGATGTATCGTCTATAAACGAATCTAACAGAAAAAGTGTGTTCATTGATGAATCCCGTTATTACTTATTAATAACTGAAATGAATAATGAATGTCTGACGCACAACTCTGACACTTATAAAATTCATCTAGCCAGAATCAAAGGTATAATACTCGCAAATTGTTTCAAGTTTTTAACATTTCTATACATTTTAAAGGATTAAAGATAATCAACAAGATATTGAAAAATAGTGAGAAATCATATGTTACATTGCAGCACATTGTGCAGATAGTGTGGTGTACTTTAAGCTGCGTGCACCATTTCCAAATCAGGCTATGCCAAACCCAACACATTGTCACTTTTGGAAAATGGTAATGTATCTAAAACATGTTTCTAGCAAAAGAGTCAGTTAGTTCCATTATTGTATATTTTGTAGGCGCCAGTCTCAAGAAGCTCTTGAAACTTTCGATCGTTTAGTTCAAACATATCCAGAAATGGATTTTCTCATCCTGAAGTCCATATTGAAGTTTTTTAGAGAAGCAAAGTTATGGGGAAATGAGTTCATGAGTCATGATTTACTTACAAGATTTTTGGCTTTCACGTCAGATAAAAGTGCTGTCATCTACGAGTTACTAAGTATACTGATACTGTCTGAATATTAAAGATGCGGAGCGAAATTAGTAAATATAATTTTTAGCGGTCTGTGAGGAATATACAGCTTCAAATAATATAACTGAAGCAAGAGAATTGCTCAGAATAATTGACAAAATGTTCGAGGACTATGAATGGAAAAGTATTAGCGAAAGTCTGCTTGAGAAGTTGTTCGAGTTATTTTTCTCCAGCATTGGTCCTGGTGCTGATGATGAGGAAAATCTACTTATCATACAGAAAGGACTAGAAGTTTGTTTAAGGCACGTTTTGGAGAGTTTATATAATCACGATTTGATGTCTGCAGTAAGTACCTATATCTATATTGAATATTGAAATATTTCATGGAACATTTGTTGGCATGGATATTTCCGGAAACTTTATAATAAGCTATTTAGATAGGTTCAATATCACTTTTTATTGCCGACCAGGGGATAACTGGCCCTTAATCCAATACCACAATTATTGTATTTGTTCCTAGCTAACTTGAGGTATCCCTGTTCACCCCAGTCAGATCCCCAAGAATTCTTGAGGAGCCAGTAATCTTGACCATTCTCAACGCCATAGCCGACTGCCAGAACCGCATGATTCATGTTGGCTGTACAAGTTCTATCCAGTAACACCCCGCTGACGTAATTCTGTAGTTCAGTGGTCGCTTCAATAGCCACGGAGATCGGTCCGATTGCAGCAACTGCTTCTTTGAGAGCTTCTTCGGTGGGTTCTGTGTTGTAATAATCGACGACGTAAATGTCTGTATTTGTTTCTTTGCACCTTCCTTGATGAGCTACATACGGATAGTCGAATTCATTTTGGATTCCCTTCAATTGAACGTAAGAAAATGCTCCCTCCATAGTTCCTCCATCGCAACCATTGTTGCCGTAAAATTGATCAGCGCAATCTAATAAATTTTGTTCGCTCAACGAGAGACGTTTTCCAAGAGTTATTTTAGCTTGACCTTCTAGTGCTCCAGTCTGAGAACAAAATACATTCAGCTACATACTTATCCATGTTCATACCATGAAAGCTCAAAAAATATACTATTATACGTTTCATGATTAAATACAATTTTTGAAACATATGATAGCTGTTACACTTTAACCGGCAGGTCTTAACCAAATAAACACAGCAAGGTGAAGAATACATTTCAGGAATTCTTTCTGTTTATTCCAGAAAAATGAATAACTATTAAACATGAATACACTCAATGTCGTTAGTATCAAAAACATTCATATTTTCAGTGTCGAAAGTTTATAATAATAATAATAATAATAATGTCTTTATTGATAACCTTACAGAAGTGTAATTTCTTCCGGCGAAGTCTAGCTAATTAGCTACTCCACTTAACCCCATTTTAATTCATGTATAAATGGAAAAGGAAATGAAATACTGAAAGTAGAACACTAAATAAAAAAAACTAAATAAAAAATGTGAATAAAACAAAAACAGCCTCCCCACGATTCATCATATTGACAAAACCAATAATCTCAAGCTTCATTTAAAACGTGTAGGTATAAGTAAGACTCTTGAATCGACTAGACAGAGAGTTAAAAAGTGTCACCGCAAATGATCAATGGAGTTATCATTTCTAGAATGAAAACAATGTTCATGTTTATATGATATATATATATATATATATATATATATATATATATATATATATATATATATATATATATATATATATATATATATATATATATATATATATATATATATATATATATATATATATATATATATATATATATATATATATATATATATATATATATATATATATATATATATATATATATATATATATATATATATATATATATATATATATATACAGGGTGATTCATTTATATGTGTAAATATTTTAACGGGAAAATTTTGAGCTCAAAATATGAAGATCTAACCCAATTTGCTTATACAAATTATTTCTCCTTACTGATTTACAGGGTGTTTTATTTTATTATTAAAAATGAATTTTGATCATTACCTACTGTAATGCTGCTTGATATTTATTTTTGATATTTCGCAGTAAGTTGAAGTAGTTTGGGACACATCAAATAATAGTAAAGAAGAATAGTAAAGTACATAAAAATCAAAAGAATTTTGCAGCCATATGTTAAACGTTAAGTATCTCGAAAAATAGTGGCTCTAGTGTTACGAAAAAAGAGTCGAAAATTTATACTAAAATGACAATTCTGCCAGTGGCGTAGAATTTAGGAAACAAGAACTCTTCCCACGCCCCTGCCGTACGCCACTGGTGATAGCGAGAAAGTCTTCTTTACTATTATTTGATGTGTCCCAAAGTACTTCAACGTAATGCCAAATATCATAAAGAAATATCAAGCAGCATTAAAGTAATGAACAAAATTAATTTTTAATAATCTAAATAAAACACCCTGCAAATCAGTAAGGAGAAATATTTTGTATAAGCAAATTGGGTTTGAGCTGAAAATTTTCCCGTTAAAATATTTACACATATTAATGAATCACCCAATATATATATATATATATATATATATATATATATATATATATATATATAAAACAATATGTAATCAGTATGGTTATCTCAAAAATCGAAATTGTCATATTATTTCCCTGGTGGAACTAATGTCCCTGATGGACTGCTTCCACTCATCCTTGAAGTGGAGAATGCTAGAAACATCTGGATGACCATTACAAAGAATTGAAGTCATAGATATCTGTTCGACCTAATGAGTATTATTACATATCATCGATTGCAATGAACCGAAATAATCATCAATACTTAAAAATCGAAGCGGTCGAACTACGTAACGTGTTAAAAACGAAGTCTTCCGTCAGAGTTACCAATTTGACAGAGCTCTAGTGTCTGTTCAGAAGAAAAAATAAAGGTGTTCATCACCTTATTACCTAAAAATGAGAAGATGTTAATTAGGTAACATCTATTAATTAAGAGAGTAATTCCCCCTGTCTTGTCTATATATATACCTATATATATATATATATATATATATATATATATATATATATATATATATATATATATATATATATATATATATATATATAACAATATAACAAGGAAAATAATTTAAAAACATTGCAGAAGACATTAAAACCTATGACAAAAAGCTAATTGAGATGCTGTTGAAAACAAAAAATCTTTCAGAAAACGAATGAATTCTTGATGATGACGAGACAAATAGTAACATTAACGATAGGAAATGCAAAGTAACAAAGTTTATTACTGACAAATGAGAGTAAACTAAGAACATATTCAATAATATATAGTAGTTTCATATTACATTCGTGAAAAAATTATGATAGAAAATATTAAACCAATAGTTAATTAAAAAAGAAACGGTGGCATGGGACACCAGGTAGGAACCAAGTTCCTTCGGATAATATAGAAGGACCACAATTTGCGAAAACGAAACATGTGCGTGTCGGGGCGCACGACAGAAGTGATAACTTATACTAATCCAAGTTGAAATAAATAATATTGAAATGTGGGGCTAAGAGCTCTTACGTGATTGTAAATAAAAAAATGAAAAAAGCCAGGAGTCACCTCTGCGATTCGAACCCAGAAATACGGCACACCAGAGTTCAGTACTTAGACCACTCGGTCGTCAACGCAACGTAAAACATAGACGCAAGAGTGTATATAACGAGAGGATAACGTATCGCCACGATATATAATTGAATATAAACCTATGTAGTCATTACTTTATGGAACAAATTTGTCAAGCTTTATCTTTTCATTATGTCATATCTGATTCCTATCGTAATCTATTCTTTTAAACATATAACTTATACAAAATTATTTCGATGTTTCACATCTGACGTTTTCGAGTTGCTTGTACATGAATTAATGAGTACATATAATGCATTGGCGATTGACGTGGCGGAGTGGCATCAGAAAGAGAAGGGATGAGAGAACGAAAAGAAAGAGGGAGAAAGAGAAAGGTATTATACAATATTCGCTTGTGTTAACTAAAAGCGTGACTTTCGTCAGTCTATTTTCTGTCACACTTTAAGTCTCGCATATTTTCCAATTTGGTCCCGCAGCGAAATCCCTATCTCCTCCAAGCCTGCCGTAAGGAACTTCGACCAATAATCGTATGAAAATATAACCATTCGGTGTAAATACGAAACTAATCCTACTTACCGCACTGAAGCTCCAACATGAACCACAATGACCTTGATTTTTAACCTCTGAAACAGCACGCGTCAGTCTCCAATCTACCCATTCAGGAATTGAAGCGTTCTTCCGAAATTCACGCACCTTTCCCAGATGGTTTTCTTCGAATCTGTATTTGTTTATGTATTTAGTAAATTCTTCCGTTGTCCAATCAGTGAAAGGAGTAATACCTTTTCGATATGTTTCTTTTCCCTCCGCATACAAAGCATTATGAGCTTCAATATTCTTCAGTTTCTCCTTGAATATGTCTCGACGAATAGCAGTTTCATCGGACGAAGTGTATACTCTTCGGAATTGGCTCTTTAAATAAGTAAAAAATAATTTCTCAAGGTATTTTTTTGAAAGTATCAGTTACGTACTTAAAGGACACTTGGAATTGAAACTACAAAATTACTTTTCCGTCGACCTTTAAATAAAAGCTGTAACCACTCTCCCCTTTAACATATATTTATGCCCGAGCTAGCAGGGAGATTGGTTAAACATAATTGGTTCTAGGTTGTTCTCAGTAATAACAACAAAATAAAATGAAGGTATTTACTGTTTTATTTTACATAGAATAAGACTTATCTTTCTGTTTTTTATTTAATTTTCCATCGACGTTTGAGATTCTTCTTTAGGTGGATTGCACTCTTGACTTCTGCCCTTTGTACTTAGTTTCTTGGAAGCTACAGATAAGGTGACTATTAGCTCCAGGTAAGGTGAATATCAGCTCCAGGTAAGGTGAATATTAGCTCCAGGTAAGGTGAATATTAGCTCCAGGTAAGGTAAGGTGGTTTTTTAAACTCCAGACAACGTGAATTCTAAACTCCAGACAACGTAAATTTTAAACTCCAGACAACGTGAATTCTAAACTCCAGACAACGTGAATTCTAAACTCCAGACAACGTGAATTCTAAACTCCAGACAACGTAAATTTTAAACTCCAGACAACGTGAATTCTAAACTCCAGACAACGTGAATTCTAAACTCCAGACAACGTGGCTAAAATAATTCGGGGCAAATCAACATACAATCTCAAACTTAATATTTTCCAAGAATATCTGTAGGGTATCGATGGCCAATTCAATATAACATTTAGATTTATCTCACGCAAAGATGCTAAGAAAGACAGTATATGTTCCAACATTAAACTGAACATAAGATATGACCACGTGAAATTTGCCATCGTTAGCCTACAAAAATCTTGTGTTAAATTGAGAGAATGAAATAAGCAAATAAAGTAAAAATGTTTTAAATTAAGAAATGTGAGATGATTATTTCAATATTGAAAGATGAATAATTTAATATAGATAAATGAAAAAAATGAAATGGCGGAAAAATGAAATAAGGAATCAATTCAGATTTTCAAGGTAAAGCATTTATACGAAATAATTATATTTCTTCTCATAACTTACCATCTATCAGACGCCACAGATACTTAATAAATTTTAATAAACTTTAATAAACTATTCGTTTAATAGATATTGACTATAATTTTACAATTAATGATCTGGTATCTTCAACAACCATTTGCTAAAAAGAAAAGAACGATCTTGTACCTGTTAATTCGAAGCTATCTCGAGATTTTCGTAATACTCATGTCATCCCGAACTGCGCGATTCTATTCTTCTGTGAAACACGGTATTTTGATTTAGAATTCAGTGGCGGCGGTTAAGCGGGGAATTGACACGTTACAAAGCTTACTTCAACGTACACGAAATTGATCATTAATGACCCATTTTAATGTACAATTTCTCCTATTTTAAGGTATGATTGTCATGGGCAACCAAACACAGAAGTATTGAGCAATAGTTGAATTATTCTGTGTCTGTACTGTTATTCCACAGAGAGAAGGAATTCATAATTCAAATCGAAAAATTTAACTATATAGAAAATAAAGTAGAAACTAAGGAAAAAATTTTATGCAATAATCGTTCGAAAATAATTAACACTTCAGCTTCCACTAGTTCCACATATTCCTTATCGGATATTGTAGGTAATGTGAACTATTCAGAATGTCACATGTCTAATATGTCTCAAATTGTTCCATCGGGAGCATAAATATAAATATATCGAAATGAACATAGAAATTTATATTGTGTCAAATGTATCTGTTATGCAAAATAACAATTTATTTCAATCAAGAATTTATACTCAATTCATGATGAGGTCGACGGAAAAATTTTGTAATAAACTGGCCTGGGGATGGAAGGGGCTTCAAGGGGGTGTAGATGCCGGTTTTTGCCACTACGATTTTGAGTCAGAAATGGTTTGGGTCATTGATCGCTGCCATTAATAAACTAGTTCATTAAATAACTATTGTTGTCAATTTAATCTGTAACAATAGAGCCGCAGATTGTATAACAATGTAGTGCTGGTTATTTTGTTCAGTATACACACAAGTGTTTCTTTTAACAAACCTATTTTGACATACAAGAGCAATTGTAACTTCTTTTGTGATAATAATTTTCAAAATTTGAATTTGTTATAGGTTATTCATGTGCGTAATATTTATGATAATTGAAACTAGATCCTCATTTAATCTCATTGTTCACTAGGCTAAAGGAAAAACACATGTAATTTTCCGGTTTATATATCTTAAGCTATGTAGAATGTAAAATATCATCTACCAGATCATCCATATAAATAAAAAAACGCATGAGCGGCAGAGCTCCATCACAAAGGTCGTATTTTTGGCGAAGTGAATCACTTAATGATGGTGAATCAGGTCGAGATACGATACCAACGGAATAAATTATAGTTATTCATCGAAAAATTTGCAGAGCAGAAATTGCCATTGTCGTACTCATACCATTAATTCTAAAAAGTCACAAAAATCGATCAAACCACGCGTTTTAGGTAAAAATCAAAGGAAAAAACCCAAGTAAACTCCTGTCATCTCTTTGCCTCTTGCAACATATACCAAAGTATGAGCATTCTACGTGCAGAATTTACCACCCTCAAGCTAACCACCATACCTATTAATCCAAGATACCAGAGCCCCCAGACCAGGGCCGGATTAACCATTAGGCAGAGTAGGCAACTGTCTAGGGGCCCCGCATCGATTAGGGGCCCGTACATGCACCAAGAAAAAAAAATTCATCGGATTTTATTTGAAAATTTGTATGAAATTCCTCAACAATATTATTTCTTTCTTTCGACGCATGTTGTCAATTGATGAAATACTTCATACATACAGAACCATCTAGTATATAGTAGTAGAAATAATAAACTGTCTTCGTTCAACAATGTCTCACAACCGTTTGAATTCATTGTCATTTGAAAATGATGTATTAGAAAGGCTCAACTTCCAAGATATTTCAAACGATTTTGTTTCTAAAAAAGTTAGAAGGATTAATATTGAAACTCATTGTACTGTACAAAAACAATAAATATCTAGGAAGTTAACTTTTTCCAATTTGTACTTCACAAAACTGTTTTCTTTAGTTAATTGTATTTCATTGTGTTTGATAATATCAAATTTAGAATAATCGCGTCCCGTCTCATTTATCTTTCCTAACCCATCATGCAACCTGGATCATCATTGATCACTTATCTATAACCTATTCATTAAGACCATTTCAATAAAGCTAACGAGGTAAGGCAACAACACCGAGAATTAAGGACCAGGGACTCTGACGTCAGAGCCTCGTGACGTAGGCATAGCGAGGTACATGCAAATTCAGCTTCCACCGGTTAACCCTACTTTTTCAGTGTTTGTTTACTTCCGTAGAGGAGCGACTTGGGTTTTTCTCTCTTGTTTTTTTGTGATTTGTTGTAACAAGATTAATTAGTGTGCTATTTTTGTGTAGTGGTAGTGGTGTGTCACCGAAACGAAATATTTAAAATGCAATATAGCTGCTGTGTACCGGGATGCCGCGGTAACTATAAAAATGGACTAAAAGTACACCTTTTCCGTTTTCCAACAGATGAAGTAATGTCTGCTAAATGGGTGGCAGCTATTCACAAAATTTTTCTCCATCGAAGTTCTCAAGGGTCTGTGAATTACATTTTGCCAAGGAAAATATAATCACTTGTTCTACTGCAACGGATTCTAAAACCGGCGAGTACTTATATAACTGTTCGTTTAAAAATTCCTAGACTAAAACACGATGCTGTGCCCACCAAACTCCCAACTTGTCCTTCTTATTTATCAAAAACAATTAAATTTCGCCTGAGTCGTGATGAAAAACTCCGCTAATTAGAAAATAAAAGTTTTGCGAATGCAATTAGAAATAGTAAGATCGAATTTGAAGCTTGTAAAAAAAGATCTTCATATTATGATTTTGAACATTTTCTTAATGTTTTAAACTCATTTCAACTGCCTAAAGGTTGGTTCAAAATAAATGATACTAATAAAGTCACATTATTCAGAATGAAATATTCTCCTGGGCCTGTAATGACTGTACTCTGTAATAATAAGCTCCGATTTAAAAGTCGAAACATTTTTATATGAATGCGAAATACAAATACTGCGAAACGACCTTAAACCTGATTCGAAGACTCCCTTTACTTCCCATAATATAAGTGAAATCAAAGATTTGTTGTATAATATCGACAAAAACGCTGAAAAACTTGTTCCTGAGCGATGAAATTGAAAAAGTTTTAAAACATATTTCCAGCTTATTAGATTCATTGGCTTTGGATATGTTAGATGTTGAGGACAGTTTCCAAAATAATTCATCTTTAGCTGGAGCTTTAGCTTTTTTATCTGAGCAACTCAATTTACGTACATCGAACAAGGCGAGATATCGGTATTCGAATAACACTTTATTCCAAAGACGTTATCGTACGAATACTTTTATATGCATATATAATATCTAACAAAATTTTAGATGATTTCGAGGAAACTTTTTTAACAGTTCATAATAAACGGCCATTTGTTACCTACTCAATATATTTTGAAATTTCTCTCAGAAAACGACCATCTGCATAATGATAGCAAATGTAGTATTCATACAATTCATGAGATTGCAAAAATTGTGATTACCTGTACAGTAAATATATTCGTTAAAAATTACTGTGGAAAATCAAACGACCGATTAGCGTCATGCAAAATTCGCAAATTGAAGACTTTGATTCAATAAGTTTTGGTAGTAATGGTATTTGCTTTGAAATTTCGTTTTTCCATAATAAAATCGAATGGGGTAAAAAGAAGGGCTCAGTTCACGACTGGTACTCTCTTTAAACCGGAAGCCCTTCAAAAATTTCAAAAAACCTAATACTTCTGCGGTTCGCGTTATCCAACGTACAACGATGTGACTTCGGGTCTGCCTGCCTGTTGTGACGTCACTCGGCAGCCTCCAGTCCTTATATTCTCGGTGTTGTTGGGTAAGGTGATGCTGCAGTATCAAGTCAAAGTAACCATGTTGTTGCAATATCACATAAGACTTTGAAGTAACAGGATACCTGGAGTTGATCATCTGGGAGTAACTTACATCCCTTTATCAACTTGAAAAGACCTGGGGCCCGAACAGGGTTGTTGCCTAGGGGCCCGGACAGAGTTAATCCTTCCCTGCCCCAGACATTACTTATTTTCTCAGCAATAATATGCGTGGGATAAAGTAGTGTTCGTATGTACTTCAGTGTACGCATAGGTACCTGCTAGCTTTGGCCGACGGCCTATTTCCAGGTACCAGGTGGGCAAATACTACTTTTCTTAAATTTATCAGGTCTGATTTTTATATATGCTTCAAACAATACTGGAAAAATTAATATTTATTATCGCCAGACACTTCCTGTTGGCGGAGGCCTTTGCAAGACGCTTTGAAAGTCCAAATAGAATAATGGCATTTTACTGATATTCTCAGTCCTGATTTTCATATATGATACTCAGGGTACTATTTCAAAATCTTCTGCAAGCAGCCAGACCGATCGTCATGGCCAAAGATCCCCCCAGACACACATTGAATGTCCTATGTAGTGCAGTCATTGAAGCTTAAAATAGGTCTTTACCTCCGAAATTTTTTACTATGAACCGATTTACATGAAATTTTGGAATCTTATCCTTAACTTCAAAAGTGATACTGACCTGAACTCCGTTTTCACCCTGGGCGTGCTAGTCACCCCTTTTTGATAGTGGAAATAAATTTTTTTTCGGAATAACCTTAGATATCTTAGACCTAATTTTAAGCAAAAAATGTTTTATAAAGTTTTTTCAGAAACCCAAT